>CAAKHG010014452.1:35113-49374 GCA_901007715.1 Dactylopterus volitans
AACATGGTGTGTAATTTTTTCAAGCTAGGCCCGTTTCAGTCAAAGCAGCAACAAAAATACATTAGTATGTTAGAGGTTGATGCTACTGCCTCTGGATTTCGAGCTGTGTTGTTGCAGGATGCTGGTGATGTACCACATCTGGTGGGTTTCAGAATTCAAACGTCGCCAACGGAGCTATTCCAGCGTTGAGAAGGAAATTCTGGCCATGCTATTTTGCCTTGCAAAATTTTGAAGTGTACGTCAATTCCTGCTGCCTACCAGTCACAGTGTACACAGACCACGATGCCTTGGAATTCCTTGCCAAAATGTATGATCACAACCGGCGACTAAGCCCAGCGATACAATATTGTGATTAAACACGACGTGGTGGCTGATATACTTTCCCGTGGACGTTAGACCTGATGGTGGTGAGTATAAAAAAAAGGGGGGAAAGTTTGTGCTAAGTGCAACTGTTCTGTTTATATGGGACAATGTATTGTGTTGTTTTTGATATGAATGACCCTCCATTGTTTTTTATGGGAGGGGTGTTACGGCCTCAGGGCCAGAATCTGTCAGTTTCCTCTCCTTTCCTGTGTGAAGGTGTTTTTCCCACCACATACCTGACTCCACTCCAATGATCAGAAATTGCTTAAGAGGGAAGGAAGAACTAGTGGAAGGGGGGCACGGTGCCATTGCTGGTTGTGTCGGTGCTGTGTGGTGTTTTGAGCCAAGGCTTGTGCTAAAGGCGCTTGTGTGTTGATTGCTAGGTTGTTTTGGTGTCCTTGCCTCGGGTTCTTTGTGGACTTGTGGTTTGTGGGTGGCATTTTGAGGCCTTTTTTTTGTTTAATCATTTCTGAAAATCCGCTCCCTTGGTTCTTTTGTCGCTCTGTGTTTTTTTTTTTTTTTCTCTCTCCATATGTTACTTCCTTCACCCGCGAGCATCACTCTTGTGATGTAACAGTAGGCATGTAGTTGCATGGGATCACGGGAGTTGTTGTCTTCATGTTTAACATCCACCATTGCATCACGCATAAATGATGTATTAAATTCATCCATGTTACATTTTAAAATGTAGCATGAATAAAATTAATACATTATGTACAAGGGCATCAGAAACATAATGTTGCTAAGCCTGACACACAGACACAAACACTACATGGCTCAGTAATTCGTGGCTGTAAGCATTCTGGCTACAAAGTAATTTACAAAGGCATTGAGTGCATCTTAGCCAATCATAATCAAGGACTGGAAGTATTGAGTTACACGCATACAAGCGCACACACATACATGCAAACACACACAAGGTTGTGTGTAGGTTAGTTACAAAGAGAGATGCACTTTGTTCTATCATCTATTACCTTTTTTCTAAAATGGTTTTCAATGTTAGGTAATCAGTGAAGGTTACCACACAATAGCACCGTAGCTTTTACATCACCACATTCCATTGGTAAAACAACCAGCTTCTTTCACCAACTCGAATTCAAAGAGCTGCATCATAAGGGTTGGCTGATGTTAACATGATTGTAGCAGGCTAGTGTAGCAAAAGCATTCGATAACTTGTTAAAACCTACAAGTCTTGTCCTCTAGAAACTCCAGGTCCAAAGCCCATGATTATTTCGTATTAAAATATAATCATTAAATTCTAATCAAATAGCCGCAAGTAATGTCACATGCTAACTTACCATTAAATCCGTCCAAATATGTGCACGTGAAAAATCAGCGTTTAAAGAAAGACCCAAAAGGACTTAATGGGAGGGCTGTAATATTACAGTAGTGACTTGGTGGCTTACTGATGAAAAATTATGCTGCACGACGGGGGAAAAAAGACGTATACAGCAACTAGAAGGATTAAAGCGATGTGACATTATTACAGATTTGACCACTGTTGGAACCATAAGTGATCATGTAGGCACAGAACTCAACAAAACATATAACCAGTCTGGCTGATTCTAGAAATGTCATACCTTTAAAACAACTATAATGGCCAGAATTCAATAAAACTGACAAAAGTTAGAGCTTGAATTTAAAAAAAAAATGAGTAAAAGGTGCACAAAATCTTTACTGTGGCAGTAAAATATTCTTCAGTGCGGAAAATCTGAGCCATTATCTTCCTGACCGTCCATCCATTAAATTGGACTCTTAACACTGCATTCCCTGTCTCTTCTGATGCTGGCAATATTAAGATGACTGCTGTTCTCTTGATTAATCAGAAAGTTAAGTCGTGAAACATGCATTTGCATGATAAATAATAGAACATCCTCAAGGCCTTCATCAGTAGAGCTGTAATGTTTCTGCAGAGCCTACAAACCTACTTCATTCTGGATCGTACTATGTTCTTTCTTACAGACAGAGAGGATGCACGGAATGATGCCGCTTATCACCTGTTCCCAAATGTTTTCTTCCTCCTTACATCAATGTCTGAGCATGTGTGATGACAAACTAGAGCTTCTCTAAAGTCGAGCTTTCTCAGGCTTAACATTTTCAGCTGTTTTTCATCTTTAAAGCAGGTTTAGTATTAAAGCTCAGTATCAACAGAGGAAGGAGAGTGGGGTGCATCCTAATCCTTGCCAGAGCAAGTAAAATATGTAAACCAGTATATACTCATTCAGGTTGCTGAGGTTGTGTGTGTGTGTGTGTGTGTGTGTGTATGTATGAACTTACCAAGGGCAGGCTCAGCACAGTCTTTGTATTGCTCAGGCGTACAGTAAGAAGCATCACCTGGGAGGAATTTGAATGAATCGCATTAGAGGAAGTTTTCAGCCAATGTCAGTGAAGTGTTAGAAAGATTATAACAAAAAAATGTGTAAACCGTTTTTGGATCTAGAAATGAAGTGTGAGGCGCAGCAGCTTTCCCTTGCCAGATGCATAATCCAAGGATTTTTTTTTTTCAATGCCAAAAACTAATCCATTATTGATTATTCATATCAATCTGAGTCTTCTCAGCGCTGCTTAATCTTGCAAAGACTGTTGCAGCCTTGCCGAAAATTTCCACTGATGAGTGATCAATAAACCACACGCGATATCTATTTGTCGGAGCAGCAGCAGCAGCAGCAGCAGCAGCAGCACTTACCGGGCATGTGAACCATCCTGCAGTTGCAGTTCTCCACGATGTAGCGCGTTTCACAGTCGATCCTACAGGCCGTTACGCTGTAGACCTCGAAATAGCCTGACTCCAGAGCCTTGGACTCGCACTCTCCCCATGGGGGAGGCAGGTAGGTCAGCTACAGGTGAGATCGGAGATTTAGAGTGAGCAGCTCAGATGTGAAACAGACAGTGTCTCTATCAACGTGCAAGGTCATCGGTCAAAATCACAAAATGGAGAGAAAGGACATGTCCTAAGTTTCAGCTTGTGATTGGATCGCACTTCCTTGCTCTGTAGGCGAATAAACCACTTCTGCTTGCAAAGACCAAATGTTGGAGGTCCTGTGCCAGTCCTCAACAAAAGAAGACCAGCTAAATTGAAACAATGCAGTTACAAAGCAATTTGGAATCATCATCAGCTGCAGCAGCCAAGCGCCAGGCTTGTTACCGGAGTACATTATCAGAGACAAGACTGGCTCTATTTTCTTGGCGTGTTATTGGCAAACCAAATCACCCAGCATGCGTGACCCAGTCATAATTTCATGTAATAACTAATAGCTGCTTATACAGAGGATGTCGGCCGCTTCATGCTGTTAAGGAAATTGCTAAAAGAATGTAGCCAATGCTGCCCAAATCAAATGTGGTGGTACATATTGGCTACATTCAGACGTGTAGTTAGAGTAGTCAACTTCCAGATCATCAAAGAAGCAGGTCCAGGTAGATCTGAGCAGGGCGGCTCTTTATCCCCTGCCACATATAGAGAAAGGGCCCAAGCGGTGCAGGACACAATTCAACAGATAGCCAGACTCTGCGGGAGTCCCTCAACACCCAGCTATAAGAGCACAACAAGTCCAAATGTTGTCCTGCTCCCACGGCTCCGGAGACCGGGACAGCAGATGAGGAACGAGGGACGCGGCGCTGAGCGGTGTGAAGGCCCATCTGCTCCACAACACAAGCAGAGCGCTCGAGCTGCACACTCAGTATCTATCACCCGCCGCCCTCTTTCCCCCCGATTCCCTTCACTGTCATCAAGAGCGTCCCAAGTGAGGCAGCATCCTCTGCCAACAGAGCCCCCCCCGCCCCCCCCAGCCCCTTACATAAGGAAAAACACAACATCCTGCCAGGTGAAATCTGGCCCCAGTTTGCTTGTTAATACTGACAGAATTTGCAGCCATGCCCCTCCTAACGGGCGATGCTTTATCTTTTGCTTCTAGGCAGTTTGATGCTCTGCGGATACAATCACTTCACCAAGACTTAGGGCAACAAATTCAAAGGCATTCCAAACAGCAATCAAGCACACTGAATATTTCATCACCCCAAAAGCCTTTGGACATTTGTGGGCATTTGTGGATTAAACCTGCCGTCACTGATATCGGCAGCAAGTGCAAACGAAGAATACTGACATCCTGATAGCATTCATGTAATTGTAGACGTGCTCCTCAGCAAGCCTTAACCTTTCGAATCACCTTCACACCTCAGCTAATCTTCTCTTCTGGCCTAATCAGAGTTTGTTATGGCAGATTGAAGATCTGATTATTTCTCTGTAATCATATAATCCTAGGTACTCAATATCACTTTTCACTGACCTGAAAATGAAATAAAGAGCCAAAGTCTGTGCCCAAGTCACTGTGGTAATAATCAATATTCCATTCCCTTGTTAGAACAGAGCAATGGTTTCAGTGGGCTTTACAATTTTGCTAGCTAATTGTTTGAAAAGTAGGGTGTCACTGTATTAATAATGATGGGTGAACTGTACAGTCTGGGTTGATGCAAATCACAAAATACATAAAAGGTATAATGGTAGACTGACTTTCCAATAGCTTCAATCTTTTAGCTTTTAGCTTCAATCAAATGCTCACAAAGGGGCAGTTTCTATGTCCAGGGAGCTTTAACCCAAATTCGCTTGTCTGAGGAATCATTCACCCTTAGCAAAACCTTTATCTTTGTGTCAGATCTTTGCCCCAGATACTCAATCATCATCCTAATGATTGTTTTTCGGACATATTTGAAAGTGCCCTGCAGAGGATGTAGTTCAATGAGACAGGTGGGTGCTTGTCACAGTTGGAGGCTTTGCTCAAACATGATACAAAGTGCAGCCCTGCATTAATTAGCTGCAGCTAAATTTATGGCGTGTCCCACTGCTCGTGCAGTGGGGCAGTGTTTTCACAGCAGGCATGGAGAGGATCGCCTGTCTTCCCCCTGCCAGTCACAGAACTGGGCTGACAGATGAGGAGAGACAGAAACCCTAGAGGCTCATTACCCAGGAGGCCTCACCGGCTCTGAATACATCTCTTCTCATTCCTGCCTGCCGATGAGATGACTCTCTGTATTGCGGCATCTCACAGGGCTGTTGTGAAGTTCCAGCCAAATCATATGGAAGACGAGCTCCCGAACCCAAAACTGAATTTCCTTATCTGCTATTTCATCCAAGCTCACTGAAAGCTGGATTTGCTCAAGAAAAAGAAATTTAATACACATACTGAAATGATAGGGGAGTGACAGAGGCCATTTTAAAAAAAGGCAACAAATAAATATGCTTCTAACTCCATCTACTGGAACAAAAATCAAATCAATCAGCTGTGACTGATGTCTCGGACGCAACATTTCTGAAAAAATAAGGAGTCAAAAACAGCTGCAGATTTGCAGGAGTCAAAATACAGAGACACTGAGCATGAAAGTGTCAACTCAACTCAAAGAAGCTGGATGGGCATGTTCTCGTTTCAGCTTGTCAAATACCCATCAAAAATCAGTGTGAGACCATCAGAACAATGGCACACGTCAGTGTGTGGTGCATTCATGACCTTTACAAACGTGTGTGTCTTCACCTCAGTCATGATCGATACCTAACTAGACCTTAACTGCAGCACTCTAATATCAGTTGTGGTCATGGTTTTGGAAATTGCCAACAGCGCCGATCACTGTCAACACTCACAACTTGGTGTCGCTAATGAGGAAGTCGCTGTTGGAAACGAGAGCCGAATAGCCGTCTCTCACTGCAGAGGCACTCAAAAGATTGTCACAATAGTGATGAGGACGGTTTCACGTTGGGTTGAGGGGAAGGCCGGCTGCGTCTCATACAGACAGAAAACTGGGGCCAATGTGGTTCTGGGGGCAACACGAGGAAGACATCTGGGAGCATTGTTATTTGATGAAGAGGGACGGGAACATGTAGGCTTAATAGGAAAAAGGGTGAATTGTGTGAACAGGGAGTGACAATTAAATTCAATGTGATTATTACTGTAATTAATTACACCTTAATCTCTAACATGTCGTAACGCCTGCTGGGAAGTACAGTATATAGTGTGGGAAAGCTTCTGCCAGTTGGAGCTGCATTAAAAAAAAAAAAACCGCCTTCTATACAAGCAGTATTACAGACTCCCTAAAACGTAGTATTTAATATGCAAACAAAAGCAAAATCTGCAACGTTCATCTGACTAGTCTACCTCGCTTACTGACTCCCACGATGCAAAGTGTGGGAATCAGTGTGATTTCAGAAATTTTGAGCCAGGCTTGAAGCTGCTATAGTTACCATGCTATGATTGTTATTATGCCACTCTTTTAAGGTCAGGCACATTTTGGCTGAGGATTTGGAATTTGCTCCTAAATTTTCAGTGGGCCGGTCAGCCATATTGGACGTACTCCCGTCCAGCTCCAGAGATGACTGCTGGGTCACTGCATGTTACCATCCCAGAGACAGAAGCCTTTTCTCTGCAGGATGTGGTTCCATTATTAGCAAACTCTGATGCCTCCGTCGTGTTGCTTAATTATTGCTTTTATAAGACAAATTGTTTGCCGCTCCTCTCTGTCTATTGTGTTTTTGTGGGTAGCCAAAGTGCTTCTCCGCGTTTCTGCTTGTAGTCCTTCATCTCCGTCCTTGTGGGCACACAGACTTATTGCATCTTTTAATATTTGCCTTTTGCCAGATTATACAAAGACGCAATATGACGAGGTTGGGCTGAGTAAGAGGGAAGCACTTCTCCACCATCAAGGTCAACAATCACTAAGAGACCAGAGGGTCAAAAGGGCACTGAAACACACGTGTGCATCATGTCTGTTATGTCTAGTTATTTATTGAATTTATTTTTTTTGAATCTCTCTCAAGCAGGTAAATGAAAACCAGCACAAGAAAGTAAAATCATAAAAAAAATATTATCTGCACATTGGTGGAGGTCAGGGCCACTTACTCTCTGCTCCTGAGTGGCTACAAACGTCTGGAAACCAGGGGCAACACCAAAGCCCAGCTCGTGAACAAATGGTGGCTCCGCCTGACTGTGGATCTGCACTCGCACACCCGCCTCGAAGGCTGTATCCTCTGGAAAGAAACACAGACGGAAATACACTCAGTTAGTTGACTTTTTCAGTCAGCTAGGAATCAGAAATGTGCAAAGAAACTAAAATATCTTTGGCTTTTTAAGTGGTTCAGATTGACTGCTGAGGGAATGCAGGCGCAAAAAGGCAGTTTACACTCAACGGATGATGTTAAAGAGTCAAAACCCGAGGCTTTCAGCTCTAAAGCACCGGCTTAAGATTGTCTTTATAATACCACACACTCCCTAAGACATGTCACCCCATTTGTCTTGACATCAAATGCAGGTGGTGAGGATTAAGGCTCGGTGCTGACTCCACATTTGAAAGGACCTTTCTCCTGCCATTCAATGCACACACACACACACACACACACACACACACGCACGCACGCACGCACGCGCACACACAGGCGCGCACACATAAACACACAGGCAAGGACAAAGAGAGTCATAACATTTATGGGAACAGAGAGAGTGCTCTTTGTGGCAATCGATAACTCTCTGTCCTCATGTCCTCACATCCACTGGTGTGCTCCCGGACATTCAATCAAGGCTTCCTCTCCCTGCTGAACAGCCGGACGCCTCCGGGAGCTTTGGAGCTAAGACACTGGAACCTTTCAGCACAGGCAGCCTCACAAATCAACAGAGGATACACAACATGCAGCCTGCAAGGATATACTCATCAATCAAACATCTGCAACATCTGATATGGTGACAGCTTGGATGCATTCATTCTAAAAATGTGACATCTGTAAAATACTGCTCCATACCTGCAGATTCAGCGTTGATATGCAGAATGCTGCGACGTTACAAGACTTAAGTATGAAATGCCTGAATGAAGGGTTGCTTCATTCAGCCTCAACACCTGCACTGGACATGCTTCTTTGAGGGAACCTGTCGTCTGTATGGTGTTTTAAACACAGCAGTGAGGCGGCGTAATGGCGCAGTATTCCCAGCTTTAACACATAATGTAAAACCTCCCACTGGCCACTCAAGCTGATACTGAATATACAGTATATGTCGCATATTATAGGAATGCAGCTGATAATACGCTGCAGCAGTTGTTAGGCTCTATTAACAGCCATGGCACAGCTTGACATCATATAATTAGACGATGCCCAAAAACACAAATAAAAGAGCCAGACTGTGACACTGGCTGGCACATTCCTTGACTGAACACAAAGCAGTGTAAACAGTAACCTACCCTACATCGCTGATCCTGATGAAATGTCTGCAAACACAAACATGCAGTAAACTTGGTCAGACTAATCTACAGCGGCCAGGTTAAATCATTTTAGTCCTGTAATCATTTAGTAGCAGTATGCTTTAACTGACCCAACATGCAGATGTTTGCTCAGCTTTTGTTTGCTATAAAGCTACAATGCCAAAACTATTGGCTTGTGTGCATTTGTCAAAGCGTTTGCTGGAAAACAAACGTTCACACTCTAATCTAACAGCTGTACACGTAACGGATGTGTCATGGAACAAGGTCGTATCAGAATGGTTAAAAACGGTGTGAAACATTGGCGGCATGTGAAAAGCTTTTCACTTGGATGTGTTAAATCTAACATCTGATTATGACTTGAAAAATGATTCGGAATGAATGTTTTTTGGAAACGTTGCAGACACGGAGTGACATGATGTAAAACAGGACACACAAATGGCAAGTGGAAAGAGGATCTTTCTGCTCTTATAGCACAGTGTGTCAAAATCATCACAAGAGAAAAATGTGTGTTATTGGATTCTTGACTATCCTCAGACTGATTTTTAGCCTGGGTGTATTTTTTTTGGAAGGGAATATAATGAAGGCCTATTGTTTTTCAGGAATGAAGTCTCGAAGTTTGGACCCACGGAAATAGACTGTAGTCCTTTTCAATGCGTGAAAAATCCACAGGTCGAAACGCCAACATTCACAATTGTGGTATTCCACGATTTTGTCCAAGTAGCTATTTTCTGTGTCACAGCAAAAGAATCCCGCCATCATTAGGCTTGTTCTTTTTTTCTTCTCCCATCTGTACTGACAGAAATATGCAATATTTACCCACATGCTCACAATCATCACCCCTACATCACTATGTGAATACAATGCGTAGTCTGTAGTGTATTATTTGTAATGTTTTTGCCCTATTTTTTGTGTTACTTTCTGCCAGCATGCACATTTGCCTCTTGCACTTTATCCTGTTCTTGTGTGCTGTCGTAACTAGTGAATTTCTCTGTTGCGGGATAAATAAAGTTTAATCTTATCAAAATGATTTTTTCTGGGTAGAAATTTCTGCTTAAAAGTCCTGTAACAAGCAGTTATTGTCATTAAATAACCTGCTCTCTCTTCAAGTCGACAGCGGTCAAACCCAACCTGAACAAGATCGTCACACGTTTTATCGAAAAAAAAAACAACATAAAATCAAGCAAATTTTTCAAGAATTAAAAAAAAAAAAAAATCATGACGTAAGTTGACTCACAAGGTGGTGAAGCCCTTATTTCTTTCTTTGCATAACATAACCTAAATCTCATTTTATTTTCCAGTCAGATGACTAAATAGAGATTATAATGACTATGACTGTGTTCAGTGTACAGCCCAACGAGCACACCAAGTAAGGCAGTGTGTATCACATAAATAGTGACAGACATGCAGCAGCAGCAGCAGCACAACAGTGCCTTCCTTCATAAGAGTGTGATATCTTTGCATAATGTGTCTGTGTGAAGGAGACTGAGAAACTGTGTGTGTAAGTGTGTTCGGGATCAGGGCCAAACAGCGCTCGCTGTGCTTGTTTGTGTTTGTTTATGCTCCTGTCAGTTCAGCTCTCCTCATCAAAAGATGATCAAGAAGATGGTGGATAACAGTGTTTGTTCCATCGGCAGCAAAACCAAAGATAGCTTCATGGATTTACAGTTTCTGTGTATTTCATCACCACTATTATTTAACTAAGAGTGACTCAACAAAATCTGAGGCAGGACGAAACACATTGCACTCTGCTACAATCACAGATGAGGTTCTGCTGCTTTTGGTTGACAGTGATGAAATTCAGATGGTGGACAGATTTCACCTGCACTTTTTTTCTTCAGCAAAACATGAGAGAGGAAAAGGTTCCTCCGGAGTAACCTGGAAAACTGCTCTGTGCAGGAATAACTGCAGATGCATTTACTCTGGAAATAAAAAAAAAGAAACAACTTCCAGATCTTTTTTTTTTTTTTCCCCAATTCTTTCTGGTTATTGCGACACCTCTTGAGTGTACGTAAGAGCGGAACACATGAACAAAGTTGGAAGCGTTGGCCTGCTGCCGTATGGAAAAGTATGGATCTATCTATTTTTGTTACTGACATCAAACAATCACTTTATTCCGCTGCCTATGTGCCTGTTTGCTTCACTATTAAAGAATTATCAACGAGTCACATAGATGGCACTGGATCACTCATTCATTTGTGAGAATGAAAACGCACAATGAAGTTTGTTAAAACCGTCCCACCCACACACACCGCCCTGCTGCCATAAGCACTCACTTGAGGACAAAATGTTTATTAGTCTACCACTGAAAATAGCCCACTACAATTAAATCATTTACTTGTTGGGCGCGGGACAATATGAAATGACAAATCTGTGACAGGATTGTCAAAATAATTTGGCGTGATATATTGTTCTGACAGTCATCAAAAATTGATTAAAACCCGACGCCTTTTTTTGTGAAAAATATTTGGGCCATTAACCTTAAGGTTCTCCAGCATAAATGAATAAATAAATAAATAGCATTAAGTGTATCAGTTCTCTCTTAAATGATACTTCCTGTGTTGTTTTTCTTTATTTACATCAGAAAATCAGTATATAGAAAGCTGGACATAATATTGACAATTCTTCCAACAATGGAATTCACTTGACCAACTTACAGTATCAAGATTCTAGACTTCCCTACTCTGGGATGAGAGTGTCTGCCTGAATGCAAGCAGCAAAGACGACCTGGCGATCGGCATCATTGTTTCAGCACAGTCGTGTGCAACCAGGAGGGTGACAGGAGCACAAGCAGAAGTCGTGGGCGTCGTGTCGGAGGGTCGGACCAGGACTTCAGTGGTGAATGGCCATGACGGGCTGTGCAAACAACACATTAATTCTCAATTACTGCTGTCCATTATAATTTAACGTAAATCACAATGGATGATGAAACGAGGAGCTCATGGCGTGTAGTCCCACTGTAGCGCGGTGTCTATTTCAGAGATGATTGGTTTATTGTTCCGAGCGGACTGGGCGATTGTCCGTCTTTTCAGTGAAGTCTGGCATCGCCAACGTAGGCTTTGAAATGGCCGGCAGGGGACGCCAACTAACTTTAAAAAAAAAAAAATGCAATTTTTCTCACTCAAGCACAGGTTGCAAACTGGCGATCTGCAAGACAATTTGGACTTAAAGTGCCTTGGTGCCCATCAACCAATGGGATACTGCCATCCGCCAAACTGCTGGTGAAACCAAGCACAGATCTAATGTGGACTGGTAGAGGACTTCATCCCCGCAGCCATCAACAAGTTGGCCCAAAAGAAGAACCGCAGCACTGCTTTTCTCCACAAGTGAGTCCACAGCTTTGGTGAGTAAAAGCATATTTATTCGTCTTGCCTTTTGGAGCTGGATTTTGAATTGGCCATTTTTGCTGGGTTGAAATTATTTAAATGCCGACCAGTGTCAGTGTGTGTTTATCCAGGAACTTGTGAAATGGTTTTGTGTTGCTGAAAGACGTCTGTGCGCTTTGTTGTGGCCTTCAGAGGTGTTTAGCTCTGTTGCTGTTGGCTTTCATTGGTTCAGTGGGTTCTTTGTTCTCAGCTCTCTGTGGTTGGTTTATGATGATGGAATATTTATTAATTTAAGCTGGTGACAGTGGTAACAGGAACGTACAGTACATAATATATCTCACTGTCTGCATGTGTGCAAACTGTGCTGGAAGCAAGCAGCAAGCCACTCTGGAGGAGTGTTTAGGGGAGACGTGACTAGCTGCTTGAATGATTCAAAACAAACAAACAAACAAACAAACAAACAAACAAACAAACAAAAAGACGAAGCAATACACTGTATGTGTAATATCAGCAACAACGTCAGCTGTGAATGTTTGTCACTGGGAAAGATTTGGAGTTAGAGTGGAGCGTCGCAACCACGCCACAACGGCAAGTGCAGATTAAATTGTGTTCTGATTGTCCAGGTGTTGCTTGTCTCAAATGTCTTGGTGTTGTCTGTTGTTGCTATTTCATTTGTTTTTGTACCTGCCTTGCAGATAAAGATAACGTTAAGGCTGCACCCCTGCACCATGAGTGAGTTTACCCAGGCAGCAAGTGTGTGTCCTCCTGCATTTATTAAAAATGTGTTGTTTGCAGTATTGTGGTGACCTTCAAAAGGACTCCCATAAATACACCGAGATACACTCAAGGACCAGTCCCAAATGGAGCGATGCCATTAAAGATACAGACAATTGCGACAGTGACCTATATGGCAACAAGACCTGCAAAAGCCAGAATTTTTTTTTCTGCACTGCGAGAGAAATGGCAATCGATCACACAGAGAAGGTTCTAATTGTTTGATGAGGTATTCTTGGAGGAAGATTACAATGTGGAAGCAGAGAAAACACGGAAGCAACGAGTGACAGCTGGGAACGTGGACGCTGCTCAGAGTCGGAAATCGTTCCCGGAGCTCAACAAGCATCAGAGCGCATTGATCCCATGCATTAAAACTCATGCCAGCAAAATATTACTGGATGTCAGCTGGTGAGGTTGCAGATCTATAATAAAGAAATGCTTCGAATAAATTACAAGCTAAGGGCATGCATGTGTGTGTCATGAACATGACCTGGACAGTTTGGACCCTGGACTCTGTTTGTTCTAGACATTTCAGTTTATTTTTCCAATTTGTGTTCTATTGCTCACATTCAATCTTCATGTCCTGCCTTTGTTTCCTTTCCCGCCACACCAGTACCACACCTATTTCCTGTTTGTTCTTCACTGCTTGTGTATATATCCTTATCAAGATTACCATTTCTTTTGGACTTATCAAACAATCAAGTCATTTTCCATAGGTAACATGTTCCCTTGTGTTTAAAGTTTACTTTTTTTCTGATCTTTGCCTGTGTTTTTCTCACCTGACTGCTTAGTTATGTATGGAACATGTTTAATTGGATTAAAACTTGAATTCATGGATTTCCCTGTCTGTCCTGCTGGTTCCTGCACATGCATGAGTCGTGTTTTTGTCCCCTGTCGTTACAACAAGTGTGTTTTTGTGGATGTGTTTGTGTGTGTCTATGAAGGGGGGCTGTCAGGGACCAAGCTGGTAAGCAGGAGAAACACTGCATTTCTTCTTTTAAGAAAAATGATTTATTTACAATTAACCAAAAAATATCAACAAATAACCAAAATGATAATGTTGGGCCCATAAAACAGGTCAACGCAACAGAACTAAACTCAAGTACCAGCAGAACAAACTTAACAGCACAACCTGACCTCCCAACTGAAACAATAGGGGAAACATATATACTGGCTGATCAGACCATGTAGAAACAATAGGGGAACAGACTAACAACAAAAACTAAAGAAGAAACTACAACAATACAAAATGGGTCAGGATAGTGGTGTCTAATAATATAAGAAATGAGTTAACTAATAATAAAGAAACACATTCCTTTAAGGCATAATAGAGTAAATCAAATACAAGAAACGACTGGCCCTCCCCGCGGTGCAGGGGAGACATGGTACCCTCCAATTGGCCTCCAAGACAATATGAACAGCCCCCGGAAACTGGTAACTAAAAAGATGAATTAATTTCAAATAATACTTTAAATAACTGAATTGCTAATTATGGAAAATCTTGCCTAAAGTTGCCTAAATGTGTGCACTGCAAATAAACAACTATTATCAAAATTACCAATAAAGCAACAT
>CAAKHG010014455.1:0-23515 GCA_901007715.1 Dactylopterus volitans
CTGAGTGGTAGGCAATAAAGACTCCATCAAATCTAAGGTTCAAGTGGCAGCACAGCGCTATCCCAGGTGACAAAATGAGGGATGATGAGGGGCTGGTCATACGTCATACTTGGCAAACCAAACACGTGCATGTGTAGAGACACTTCTGCAGTGTAAACATCAATAATGATGAACGCGGCATTTGTATGGACCGATGATGAGAAGGAATTGTTGCTTCGAGTGATTCTGAACTACAGAGCAGGTACATATCAGGAAAATGTAGACTGGGAATCATATTTGGCAAAGGCAAAATGGCATTAAGGCAGGCAAAGAACTCCGACACGCCCATCTTACCAGATGATCCAGCATGTTTACCAAACTTGCAGAATGCCTGGTCCATGACTGACAGACTTTCCTCACGGAATTTTGACACCAACCCTTTACAACTAAAGTCCCATTTAAACCACAAGATTTAGTTTCATTTTCTTTTGCCATTTTTAAATATTTTTGTGGCATGCCAGGCCAGCAGCTGAACGCACAAGCATCTGGATAGACCGAGGATGAGGTGAAATTGTTGGTTCTAGTGAGTCTGAACTCCAAAGCAAGTAAATAACAGGAAAATGTAGAGTGGGAGTCATGCCAGTCGAAATGTGCGGACATGTTTGATGCTTACTAAGAGCAGCAAGTGAAACAACTAATACCAGTAATATTACTGTTAATATTTAATATTTTTAAATTTTACTTAATATTCAGTGAGCATAACCCTAGTAGAAGCTGAAGGACCACAAAGGTTGCAGTTTTTCCAAAAGCTTTTAACGTAGACAGAAATCTTTTGATGTCAGTGTTGAACATGAAGTTGAAAACCGGCCATGACCATGTTGAAGAGATGACCAAAGATGTTTAATAGTAGGCACAGTCTGAGTTGTTAGACTTTGAGAAGATTAAACATCAAGGAGCTCATTATCCATTTTATCTGGACACCGACCGGTAAGTAAAGGAAGCCTGTCTACAACAACGGGATTTGAACCCATGCATGCAGAGCAGAGTGGATTAGCAGTCCATCGCCTTAACCACGCAGCCCTGTTTCATTCAAAGGAGCCCTGGAGCAACTCCACCACCAGTGATCCAGTCTCCACGGGCAAAGGCCCGCAACAGGGTTCAGTTTCAACTCACTTGACAAGATCAGCATGGAAATTCAACTTGCAAGAGTAGGAACAGCAGAGTTGAAGAAGAAAGATGGACATTGGGAAGAGACAGTATAACAAATCCCGAACTGTAAAGTTGTCACTACTTTCCTGCTTCATTCCGGGACACATTTCCGTTTTTTATCCAAAAACAATCTTTCGTTTCAAATGAAAACTGCCAAAACTGAGGTTTGTTTCAGTACATTTGCCAATGCAACAATGAGGCACAGAGGCCAGCCACTATACAACCATAGTCACTTGATGATCTGAGTGAGCGTTTGATTGTGATTGAATGATTGGGTGCAGGATGTGAGGAATATTATGGTTTATATGCAAGATGAACATCAACACATGATGAACTTTGACGTAAAAGTGTTCCTCAATACACAGCATGTAGAGAATAAAATATGAGCAGGAATGGATGAGCTGTTTGTCTCCCTTGACATGACATGCGTAACCCTTTGCAACTAAATCAGTTTGAGGCTGTCTATCGTGCAGGGTCATTATTGTTCGCTATCCCAGGTGACAAAATGAGGAATGTTGAGACAGCTGACTCCATCCCACAAAAGAGAAGAAATCATGGCGAATGGCTGACATAGTGAAGCAAATAGGGAGTGATAAAGTGCACACCTCCACCAAGCTGAATGAAATATTTCTTCCATAAGCATGGTATTGGTAGTGCTGTTCCCGGGAAGCAGCTGGTTAAACATAGGATAATTAGCTCCAATGGTATTGTGCTCACTTTGCGCGCGAGAGCTAGTGGGACCAATGTCTGCGTTCTCCGGAATGTTGTTGTTGTTTAGTCTATTTGTCAGTGAGACCAGATGATCTGTGAAGATCAGTGAGACAAGCTTAACATACATATTGTCGTGTGTGTCAGTCGTTCAAGTGGTTGACTGACTTATCTCCGGTGATGACAGGCATACTGGCTGTTCTCTGAATGTAAAACTGCTCATTGTCACTCATTAGTTTTAATGTTTAAGGTTCAGTGTGTTGTATTTTGGAGGATCGTTTGCTTGGAATGGAAACCACCAAGACTAAGTGCATGTGTCAAGTTTCTGATGGAGAAATCGATCTCACTGTTATAAGGATATGCAACACTAAGATCCAACAAGACAGGTATAGAGGCTAGTACTTTGTCTGATGAATATAATAGAATAAATCTAGCATGCTTTCCTGAGTCAGGACAGAATTTACGAAGAGACCCCAAGTAACAATTGAAAATAAATAGTGAAACGAAACCCACATAAAAAAACAAACAAAAAAACAACCCAAAAACCCCAAAACAATACACATTATGAATTATAAATACTGGAAGGCATCTCTGGTAGGTATGCAGTGTAAACAGTTCTTCCTGTACATCCCTATTTATGTACAGGTATTACAGTGTAAATTGTAAGAGGATCACGCACGCACATCGTTAAAATAAAGGTGTTGCATTTAAGGGTCAAAAGTGAGGGCATATTGTGCATAGCTGATACATAAATATTGCATTTAAAAGTTAGAAATACGGAGATATTGCACATAGTTATTGTATAGGTGTTGCATTGACTGGAGGGAGGTACTTCTTTCCCTCCTTAATGTCCTGTGCCACATGTCTGACAGTGGCTGGAAAGAAGCTGTTGCGGAGGTGGGCCCTGTGAGCTTTGACGCTCGCTGGCCTGCGGTTTCTCAGGTTGTGGCCTGAGTCCGCCCACTGAAACAGAGCGTGAGCTGGATGCTATTTGTCTCTGAGGATTCTCTGTGCTTCCCATCGGCAGCGCAGAGTGTAAATGTTGTCCAATTGAGGGGAGGTCAGAACCAATGATACTCTCTACAGTTACGATGACCCACTGCAGTGATTTCCTCTCGGCCCGGGTTGCGTTACCACACCACACTGTGATGGTTAGGATGGTTTCAGCGAGCCCTCTGTAGGCTTGGATGAGCGGCTGGCGTTTAAGTCTGGCCTTCTTCAGCATCCTGATGAAATGCAGCCTCTGCTGAGCGCTTTTCACTGCTGTTGCAGTGTTATTGGCCCAGCTGAGGCTCTCTGAGACATGAAAGCCAAGGAACTTGTAGCTGTCGGTCAGGTCCACCACCGTGAGTGGCTGCAGAGGGGAGGCTTTCCTCCTAAAATCCAGGAAGAGTTCTTTGGTTTCATCAATGTTGAGTACAAGGTCATTGTCCTCCCCATAAATGTCGACATTGTGAACCCAGTCCTTGTATGATGGTCTGTCTGTAAGAACGTCCAAAATCCAGTTGCGGTTGGGTGTTGGTACTCCCAGGTCTGCTAGCTTTGCAGTGAACTTCATCGGCCTGATTGTATTAAAGGCAGAGCTGTAATCCAGTCTGTCCAGGTGTTACAAGATGTAGTTTAGTGCCAGAGCCACTGCATCATCCGCTGATCTGTTCGGGCAGTAGGCAAACTAAAGGGGGTCCACTGTGTTTGGAACCACAGAGTCAATGTGTTTCAAAAACAGCTTCTCCAGGTATAAGTGCCACATGTGTGTTTGCTTTTTTGGGGACTGGCACTAAAACAGAGGATCTGAAGATGCGAGGGACTATTTCCTGTGACAGAGACACGTTGAAAATATCTGTGTAGACCTCTGCCAGCTGTCCTGCGCAGGCCTTCAGGACCCTCACTGCCTGATGGTCCGGTCTAACAGCCTCACTGACCCAGAGCCATGAGGACCTGTGTGTGTATTTGGAGTGGGGTCTCCTCTGGGTTGTGGGGGTCGTTTGAGGGAGTGTCTCTGTTGTGATGGTCATATGTGGCGTAGAAGCTGTCAAGGTTGTCTAGTAGGGGGGCATTTTGGGTCACAGCTCAGTCTGCATCTTTCCTGTAGTCAGTGGTTGATTTTCTTCCCTGTCACATGCTTCTGGTGTTGCTTTCCCTGTAGCAGCTCTCAAGTCTCTGGGTTTATGTTCTCTTGGCAGCCTCGATGGCTTTTTGGAGCTCATGTCGGGCCTGCCTGTACTCCCCAGTGTCTCCTGACTCGGAAGCTGTGCTCCAGTTTCTGATCTTGCTGCGTATGTCCGCATTAAAAAAGGGCTTTGTCTGAGCCACGTTTCACAGAAATATGGAACAGAGCAATCCTGGATGTACGGCTGAGTAGCCACCCTGCTGAAGAGATCACCCATTTTGTTTGCGAAGGATATGACCAGGAGGGTTCACCGTCCTTGGCCCGGCGCCCACGTCAGCGTGGACATGCAACTCCGGGAATGAGCTCAGGACTTTTATGTCAAAATATCCTCTGTGACACAGGTCTCCTAGTCGTAACAAAGTCTCTCTATTGTACGTGACATGAGCCCTGGCATGCCTCACATGAAAAGACAACAACCACACTGACAATACACAACACCACACATCTTGACTCGGAGAGCTGCGCTACGTCGCACACGGGGGAGCGCCGTTTTGCCATATGCAGGTACGGCTCTGTAACTTTGACAAGTGCTGTCTACTTACCTGACGAGTGATTTAACAGATGATCAGTTTGACAGGGACTAAGGTTATCATCGCTGTCCTCTATTATACTGTGATGTGATATTTCCTCCAGAAACCGTAATCTTTTTGCTGGAATGAAAACGGAGGGACACTGGCTGCCAAACTGATGGGGAATTAGCTCGAATGGTGCATGAGAATTTTTTTTTTTGTCCCTTTCTGCTGAACCTTATCTCAAGCTAGCCTGGAGTGAAGTTCCACAATATACATCACACATAGTTCAAGTTATTGACTGACATAGCTCTGGTGATTTTAGGCTTCGTTGTTCCTTCGTGCCTGAATTAGCTTGAATTAGCTTAAATGGTAGAGCACTGGCTTTTCATGTGAAAGGTAGTGACAATCACCCCCATATTCTCCATGAGATGTCACAGTCTTTTTGGTCGATGTCAGAGCATACCATGTCTGACTGGATTAAGGGATATGTCACCTAATCAGTTGCACTGTGGTAAGGTTTTGAGATTTATTTAGGTTGTCAAATTGGGAAATGGTGAATCCTAAAATGAGGTTTATTTGTCACTGTGAGAACTGGCAGTAGAGCTGCAGATTGGGAGAAAAGGGACACAATTGACTTAGTTAGTGTTAGGTTGGTTTAGGAGGAGGCGCATAGCAGTTATAAGTCTTTGGCCACCATAGCTCTCAAGAGAGTGACAGGTAGTTGCTTTGACAGTATATACTGTAATCTCTTTTTGCAACTCAAATCATCTTGTTATTTTACTCAGATAGTAACCAAAAATGTATATGACATGGAGTTTTAAAGCATTGACTGTAAAGTACCTGAACAGAGCCAGCGTGAAGTCAGCCTTTGGCCTCCATGGCTTGGCTCTACTGCAGACACTTAGTGAAAACCATCGTTGTTGGCAGGACTCGAACCTGCGCGGGGAGACCCCAATGGATTTCAAGTCCATCGCCTTAACCTCTCGGCCACAACAACTGAGTTGTGGGAATGCATGCTCCATGAAATCTAAGGTTGGAGTGACAGCACAAAGCTATCCCAGGTGGCAAAATGAGGGATGGTGAGGGGCTGGTCACACGGTCATTGTGGGGGTGGCTGGACCTGGAGCTACACAAGGGCGTGGCTTCTCCTCCACGGCCCAGGGACTGCCTGACGCTTGAATTGACTCTTTTTTTCTCGGCCTTGGTTGTCAGATAGTGAAGTATCCTCATGTGACGAATATTAAATTTGCAATTCTAAAGCCCCTTTTCCACCGCAGAAACTTTTTTTCATTTACCTGAGAGCTTGAAAAACCTTGGTGTTTCCACAAAAATCTGCCAGTGCTCAAGTTGGCCTTGGAAAGGTCCAGTTTGACCTGGAATGCATGCATCTGTTCCACAGGATCAATGATATTTTTGTCTCTGCCCTGTACTTCAACGTTTAAGTCATTCAGGTGTTTGAATATGTCACACACAGAGTAGACGTCGGCCACGAAGTTGTCATCCAGTTTGTGTTTCAAGTATGCGTCCACCTTTTTGTGCTTGCTGCTCTGGAGAGAAGTTGTAACGTCCTCTCTGAGATCGGAGGAACACTCCAGTGGTTTTCCTTTGGACAGCCACCTGACGTCATTTTGCAAAAGAATGTTGCGGTGCTCAGCAGAGATTTTTGACAACAGCTTGGGGAACAGGTTTTAAAGCATAGAGGGTGAAGTACCCACTTAGAGTCATTGTGAAATCAGTCTTTGGCCTCCTGATTCGAAACCAAGAGTTAAGATTTATGGACACCTTCTCCGAATGAAAACAGGGTCATGTTGCTTGCAGGATTCAAGCCTACAGGGGGAGACCCCAGTAGATTTCTAGTCCATCGTCTTAGTCCATTGTACAGCTTTCATTAGCGTGGTATTGGTAATGCCTTTCTGGGAACAGCAGTACCAATACCACACTGATGGAAGATGTATGATGATGAAGTCTGTTTTATCCTGGTGGAGCATAGGAGACTTAGCTCAAATGGTAGAGCGCTTGCTGAGCATGCAAGAAGTCATGGGATCGATGCCGACATTTTCCAGAAGGCTTCCATTGTTAATGATCTGTGAAGATCGTTAAACCTGATAGACGTAGTACAATATACACATTGTTCAATTTGTTGACGGACATAGCTCACACTGGGCTACATCAAAACCCATTTACATGGCATGTCAGTCTGTGATTATTTACATGGCGTGTTCACAATACGTATGTATATACATGATATTTGGTCTTGGACTTAGTCTTGGAGTTTCAAAGCATAGAGTGTAACGTACTTGGACAGTGCAGTGTTAACCTTTGGATTCTCCTGATGGATGCAACTCGGCCTTCGTCTTTGGGCAGGTTGATAGGGAAACAGAGAAAAAGCAGTCCCCAAACATGACATTTTTGTTTGGTTTTTGAGTGAATGTGGAGCTTTTGTACTCTGTATGGTAAATTTCATGTAGATAGCAATCTGGTATTTTTAGGCTATTTCTTGTGCACAGTGTGTACATAGAAATTGACCAAATCTCTGTTTTGCAAAAGTGAAGCCACTGCAGATGTGTATCGAGCTTGCATTCTATCTGATGGCTGGTAGAGGTTGACATCTGTGGTTCTTTTTACTCAAAAGGGCGGTCCCAGGCCATCACTCTGTGCTCTGCGGAGCAGAGCAGGTGATGGACTCCTATTCCTTCATCTCAGTCAGTAACAGTGTCGACTCATTCCGGGTCAAAGTCATGTCACATCATGGACTACAAACAGAGATACAGAGATTCGGCAGGATTAAGTCAAGAAGCCATCATTTTTTGGCAGGATTCGACACTCAGCTTCTTAGCCACAACAACTCTCAATGGCAGGGGATGTACGCTCTGAGGTACACTGCAGGGTAGTTATTGTTAGCTATCCCGGGTGACAAAATGAGGAATGGTGAGACAGCTGATTGTATCCCACCACAGAAACCACCTGCTGCTGTTGAACAATGTGAATTTCCCCATTGTGGGATAAATAAAGGCACATCTTATATCTTATAAAAGAAATCACAGCGAATGACTGACATGGTAAAGCGAAGAGGGAGAGTCATAGAGTGCATACCTCTCTCAGGATGAATAAGACTTTTTTGATGACAGTCAGCTTGTGGCCCAAAGTATACTGTGCTTATTATGTTATTACAGCAGCACATTTTACACTTGAAATCAGGCTTAGGCGGTTCACACCTGCATGGATGTTGTGTCGAGGATTTTAAACACTGAGTGTGAAGTACCTGCACAAGCCATTGTGAAGTCAGCCTTTGGCCTGCTGACCTGAGGCCAAGAGTTGTTTAAACTTGTTTAAACCTGTGCATGGAGACCTCAATGGAATTCTAGTCCATTGCCTTAACTACCGGGCCACAACAACCACTGCTCAAGCATCGGTCTGTAATTCATACAGCAAGAGTTGAGTGATACGACTTCAATTGGTAACCCGCTCGTAGATGTGTTTCCAGAGAGTGGCCGGTCATACGGTCATACTTGGAAAAAACAAAAAAAAGAAGGGCAGGCAAAGATCTATGACATGCCCATCTTACCAGATGAGAGAACATGCTAACTAAATTTCTAGAAAGTCAAATCCATGACTAAAAGAGTTTCCTAATGAAAGAATAGCGAACAAAGGAAAATCACATGAATATTCACGATTTAGTTGGTCACCATGCATCTTTTGATATCAATGAAGGTCGCTGGCTGGATTTGCTGCAGCCAAATCACAGAGTACTTATCACTATATGATCTCCTCAAGAGAAAAGTCACAATGGTTTGGCTTTCAGGAAAATCCAGGTAAAATTGCGACATTAAAACAGTTACTTGAGGTCTGGAAAAGACATTAAATTTACAGGTGTGACCATGGACGTCCAAGTTTTCTCTGTTTTTTTTCTCATTTTTTTTGGAAATAAAACACTTTAACCGGCTCTTGCAACTTAGCCATTTTTTTTTTCTGAACAGTGACCCACAGTTTTGTAACATATGGTGGCAGTGGTGTGATGGCCAGTTGCAAATCTGAGCTATTTTTTAAAAAGAGAACTGGACTATGATCTCAAACCCAGCAACCACAGATGAAGAATGGGGATAAGTGGGAGACAGCGGCCACATCAGATGAAGAGCCACAAGGGGCAAAACCCAAGACCCGACAGCTGCAGCCAGGGCCGTCACTGGAAGAGGGGCCCTCAACCACAGCTGTGGTAAATCTCTTCAGGGATTTTTTTGGCCACTCGGCGGAGAAGGGATGATGCTCTCCAGGAAGAGCTCCGGGGCGTGCAGATCTCGCTGGAAGCCTCCCGACAACCTGTCCTACAGTTACCTTCCGTTGGGCAGTCCTTCACAGCAGAGGGTGGGAGCCTCAGACTGGACCCCCCAACCGCAGCATCGAGAAGGGGAGGCCAAAGTGACATTCCTGACTTTGACCAGTTATTGCTGACTTCACCTGGCAGACAGGGAACTACTCCTTTTGACGCCCCAGCGGTTCAGTGTGAGGAGCCCAAGATGCCATTTTATCAACAAGGTGAGGACATTGAAAACTACCTTCTATGGTTTGAACGCATGGCAAAGACATGGCAATGGCCAAGAGAGGAGTGGCCCTGTCGACTAGTTCCCCTGGAGTGGAGTTGACTGCATCCCAGAACAGGTGATTATTTTTGCGTTGCTTTTGTTCCTCAGTTTCTTCATTTGCCATGGACGTCCAAGTTTTCTCCGTTTTTTTCTCTTTTTTTTTTTTTGTAAATAAAACACCTTAACCGGCTCTTGTGACTCAGCCACAAGACCACAGCCACACTGTTTCTGAACAGTGACCCACAGTTTTGTAACAACAGGATACAGTAAAATCACATTAACCATGATATTAATTTGGAATCTGATTTTTGCCACATGAAGGAGAATGTCACTGCGATGGCCAGGAATAAAACCCAGGTAAACTGCTTGGAAGGCAGCTATGCTTCACACTATACCACCACCACTGAGGAGAACCTCTTTTTTGTCTGAAATAAGTGGGACGCATTTCACTTTTCATTCCAAAAAACCTTTCACTGTGAATGAAAACTGCCAAGATTCAGGTTTGTCAGTACATCAGTTTGAGGCTATTTAGTTGGCTTGGTAGTTATTGTTAACTATCCCACGTAAAAAAAAAGAGGGAGGGATGGTGAGACAGCTGGCTCTCCCCCCGCAAGAGAAATGGCTGACACAGTAAAGTGAAAAGGGAGAGTGATAGAACTAGTGCGCATACCTCCGTAAAGTTCAGTGAAATATTTTGTGATGACAGGCATGGAGAGTCACTCATGGATTTCTAGTCTAGGCTTTGAACACTCAGACGTAGAGATGTAGTGGCCTATGTTTGGGGGGGAAAAAAAGAGTAGCGTGACTTCCATCTGCTGTTTCTTTAGATGTAAAAATATTTACTGGGCATGTTGATAAATATGATGTTTAGAGGTACTCTGCTTTGTCTTGGAGAAGGGGTCTCAAACTGGTCTGTGAAAGGGCCGTGTGGTTTTCATTCCAACCAAGCAGGAGCATGCCTGACACAGCAAAGTGAAGACAGTTGATTTGGTTGAGTGGAATCAGGAGCGCTCCTGCTCCTGCCAATCAGCAGTCTTCACCTCGGATACCACATCCGACTGGGTTGCGGATATGTTGTCTAATCAATTCTAATGTGGTAGGGTTTTAAAGTTTATTTAGGTTGCCCCAGGTCATCACTATGCTCTGCAGAGTCCGGCATTTGATGGATTCCTCTTCCTCCATCTCAGTCGGTCAGATCTCTTACCAGGATCTGTGAGTGAAAACAGGGTCACGTTTTTGGCAAGATTCGAAACTGTGTGGGGAGACCTGCAGCAAAAGCTCATGTCAGACCATGCACTGCACATGGTGACACTTATCAGCAGGATTAAGTAAAGAAGGCATCGTTGTTGGCAGGATTTGAACCTGCGCGGGGAAACCCCAATGGATTTCAAGTCCATCGCCTTAACCTCTCGGCCACAACAACTACACGCAGGCCTGGTTAAACAATACAAGAAATCTAAGGTTTGATGAGCTAACGCTGGACTTATTGTTCGCTATCCCGAAATGAGTTTACTCACGGAAGAATGACAGCAAATACCCAGGAGCACTTTTCTGGCCAGGAATGGAACCCGGGCCAATTGAGGCTTGAGTTTTAACTCACCTGACTACATCGGCATGGAAATTCAGTTTGGAGGAGATGGGGAAGGAGCAGCAGAGTTGAGTAACATTTTCACTAGTGTCGTGCTTCATCCATTCAGAATATTTTGCTTGGAATGAAAACTGCCAAGACTAAGGTTTGTCTCAGTACATATAACAATGACACAATGAGGCAGAAACGTTTCTGTTGGAGCGTTTGATCTCATTATTATAAAAAATGTGCAGCACTGAGAAGCAGCTGAAATGGTGCACGAGATGTTTGAACTTATTCATCCCTTCATGCTGAACTTCATCTCAAGATGGCCTAGAGTTAAGTTTCTTTTATGGTTTATCTCGGAAATGACCCTTTAATCCTTCGATCAAAGTGTCGTCTGTTTTTGCAGCCACAGCACAGAATACTAGCCACTATACATACACAACCTCACATGGATCGCACAATAAGGTCTAATACAAAAACACACATAGCCCCCCCGCTAACACATTTTCCATGTGAAATCAGGTTATGTTGTCCAAACCCATGTGGGGATCCCCCAACGGAGAGTAAGCATTTGATGGACATAAGCAGTGCTGATGCATTCGGGTTCAAAGCCTCCAATGAAGACTTGACCTCATGTTGTAACCCATAGAAGATCTTTATGTCAGATCATGAACATGATGATACTTGAGGTTTGTGAGCAGTGAACATATTTACTCGGCATGTTTGATGAATAATGTGAGTTTGTGAAAAACACATAGGTGTTTTTTGAAGTACACATAGGTGTTTTTTCACAAACATCATTTTACACCAAATTAACCAGGTGCAGTAGAGACTGTACAGTGTGCCAAGATGCCCTAGAAGCCCTTGAGTATTTTTTTCTTATGCAGTATGCAATCTGCCACGGGCTCAGGTTGGATGAGATGAGACGGTTGGAGAATGACATGGAGTGGGAAAGGGAGTGGGCCTTCTTCAGGCAGGCTGATAAGAACTTCCAACCCGATTTATTCCGTCAGATGATGCTGTCATTGATGAGTTTAAGGTCTCAAGAACTAGCGTTATGCAATCTTCAATACAGTATGGTATCTTTTGGGAGATATGAAACCCTCATTTATTTTTAAGAAGACACTAAAGCTCGGGGAGTGACTACATGGTGATTGACAGTGCAGCTACATGATCGGGCAACAAGAAGGAAGCTGTGATGCAGCTGAATGGTGTTCTGTGGTTTTGGTCCCCTGAAATTGACTGCTGTAGTTTGTTCTACTGAAAGCATCTTGTTAAAAGAAAAGGTAGATGAACCGCATGATGCTTGAAGGATTCATGACTTCCATCTGTGACATATTGGTAGATCTGTTCCCAGAAGGGGCTGGTTGTACAGTTATACTTGAAGGGTGAAGGGTGGACAAAGACCTACGACATCTCCATCTTCGCAGATGAGAGCACATGCTGATCAAAAAAAAAAATCAAGTCCATGACGAAAAGAGTTTCCAAATGAAAGAATGACACCAAATAGCCAGGAGAAATATTCTGCAATGGCTGGTAATGGAACCCAGGCCAATTGAAGTTTGAGTTTCAACTCACCTGACTACATCAGCGTGGAAATTCAGCATGCAGGAGATTGAAAAAGGAGGAGGAGCAGCACAGTTGAAGAAGTAAGATGAACGCTGGGGAGAGAAAGATTAACACATTTCAGAGTGTAACATTGTCACTTGTTTCCTGCTTCATCCTAAGACTCCTTTTCAGTTTTCATCCAATAACGATCCTTTACATTAAATGCAAACTGCCAAGACTCAGGTTTACCTCAGTACATATGAAAACGAAACAAGGAGGCAGAGATATTTCTGATGGAGAAATGGATCTCACTTGTAAAAACGTGCAACACTTTGAATTAGCTGAAATGGTGCATGAGATGTTTGAATTTATTTGTCCCACCAATGACTTGTGACACATGTTGAACTTTGATGTAAAAATGATCTTCAACATGATATGAAATTGGAATAAAGCAGGTTGTGAACCTTGCCGTGACCCGGATTCGAACCGGGGTTGCTGCGGCCACAACGCAGAGTACTAACCACTATACGATCACGGCCTCCATGCACAAGTTTTCCAAGTCAAATCAGGCTCACGTTTGTCGAGAGGAGTCAGACGGGGGGCCTCTCGTTGGGTTTCTCGTCCATCGGCTTAGTCCATTGCATGACTTCCATCAGCGTGGTATCGGTACTGTTGTTTCCAAGAAGAAGTCAGTCAAATGATGGTGAAACATAGTGGAATTAGCTCAGATGGCGGAGAGCTCCCTTAGTAGAGGTCGCATATAAATGCCCAGATTCTCCAGAAGGCTTTCGTTGTTTTGTCTGTTGTCAGTGAGAACAGATAATCTGTAAAGATCATTATGACTGGTTTGATATGCATAATACAATATTCGAATAGTTCAAGTTATTGACAGACATACAGTTGCTCTGGTGATTTGTCGCTCATTAGTGTCAATGGAGCTTGTTGAAGGTCCATTATTATTTGAATGAGCTCAAATGGCAGAGCACTGGTTTTGCATGTGAAAGTATCGGGAGGCAGTTTCGCCGTGACATGTCAGTTTTTTTTGGTGGCTGACGGAGGATACCATGTCTGACTGGGTTAAGCGATATGTCGCCTCATCAGTTATATTGTGGTAAGGCTCTGAGGTTTATTTAGGTTGTTAAATTGGGAAATGGTGAATCCTAAAATGAGGTATATTTGTCACTGTGAGAACCGGCAGTAGAGTTGCAGACTGGGTGAAACTGACTTCATCAACTCAAGCCATCTTGTTATTTTGCTTAAAATAGTCACTCACAATTTTTGTGACACGGGTTTTAAAGCGTTAACTGTAAAATACTTGGACACAGACAGTGTGCAGCCTCCCCATTTGAAGCCTAGATTTATGGATGCAACCTAACACATTTACCAAATAAAAAAAAGAATCAAACCTATGCGAGGAGACCACAATGGATGGTAGCGTGCTCGCTTTGCATGTGAGAGTTAGTGGGAGAAATCCTGCATTCTCCATTCGATGTGCGAGTTTTTTTGTCTCTTCACACTAAGGTTTATGTCCTTTCTGCACCCTGTGACAGCTGTGTCGGCGTAACTGTTGTAAACTACTCAAATAAAATCACAGAAATGGGGCAAAAATATATGGAAACAATATCGAAAAGCTTTGAAAATTTGGCGGTAAACTTTTTGCGTTGATAGAGATCATTTGATGCCAATGTAATATATAATGTTGGAAAACCAGCCATCACCATATTGAACAGATATGAATTATTCTACTTCTATATGATTTTTCAATCTGTTATATGATAGGGACAGTCTAAGTTGGATTTAAAATTGAGAAGATTACCGAATTATAGGAAGCACGCCTATAAACATGGGATTTGAACTCATTTGTGGCGAGCACAATGAATTAGTTGGCCATTGCCTTCACCACGCAGCCACCCCGTTCCTTTGGGCTGCCTTTGGTCTACCCACGACTTGTCAAGATGATGGCGGGGCGACTGTGCAGAATTGCAACATCAGTCCCCTCTGAAAAGATCTTTTCTTAAAACAAGGAAGAGAATAACAGAGAGAAGAAACCAGATCAGACCCTCTAAGCTGAGACACTTGGTCTTCCTCAGTGTCAAACTGCCCTGAGAAAATAAGCTGCAGTTAGACAGTTGATGGTGGTAAGTTCACAGACACCTAAAATTGTTGGATGCTGCCGTTTTGCACGTTGCAAAATATTTCGTTTTATTATGTCACTTATTTATAATTTACAATTGTATGGACCAACAATGTGGTGCAATTGCTGCCTTGAGAGAAGGAAAATGTAGATTGTGAGGTTGAAATATGCAGACGTGTTTGATGCTTATTTAGAGTGAAACAAATAATATTCATATGTTACTATTACTATTTAATATTACTTGTTAATTTTAATAACTATTCAGTGCGCCTGACAATTTTCAACCGCCCGACTGTTTCACCCCATGAAAATTGGGGTGTTGTTTTAAAACCTAAATCCATATGGCTTCATTTTCAAACGCGTTTGTGCGTTTTCAGGTGAGAACATTGTCGTGTAATCAGGACCTAAATCAGTTTCAGGTTTATCTACCATGCAGGATAGCTATTGTGAGCTATCCCAACTGACGACATGAGGGGTGATGAGCCAGCTGACTCTCTCAGAGAGAAATGAAATCACCACAAATGGCTGACATAGTGCAGGGACGAGGGGGAGTGAAAACCATAGATGTGACCAACCAACTATTGGTACCAGATTAGGACAAGACAAGAGGAGACTGACAGCTGAAAAAAAAATGGCTTCCAGAAACACACATGCATACTTCCGCAAAGTTGAATGAAACATTTCCTGTTGACACTGGGGCAGCATGGCTCAGGTGGTAGAGGAAGGTCTCGGAAGGTTCCTGGTTCGATCCTCACCTCCGGCAGAGACTGTGTCAAAGTGTCCTTGAGCAAGATACTGAACCCCTGATTGCTCCTGGTGGGCAGGTTGGGCGCCTTGCACGGCCGCCTCCGCCATCAGTGTGTGAATGTGTGTGTGAATGGGTGAATGAGGCCGTGTAGTGTAAACCGCCTTGAGTACCATCAAAGGTGGAAAAGCGCTATATAAATGCAAGTCCATACCATTTGCTGTCAGCCCATGGCCCGATGTATACAGCATTCATCATATTGTATCACAACCCAGACCCTTACTAAGACATTTCCCAAGTGAAAACAGGCTTTGTTCTGGTGTCAAAGTGCCTACCTACCCAAACCTTCATGGGGAGTCCCCTGCGGTGGCCAAGAACTGAACCCTGATCAGCTGCTTGGATGCTCACCACTATGCAACGAGCGCTGAGGGGAACATGCCTTTTATGTGCCAGTGCTCATGTTTGATCTCATTGTTATAAAGGTTGTGCAACACTAACAACAAGTCAAGTACATAGATGTTAACATAAACATTAACCTTTGGATTCTCTTTATGGACGCGGGCGGCCTTCCACTTCGGGCAGGTTATTTCAGTAAACAGACAAAAAGAAGTCCCAAAACGTGATATTTTTTTGTGTGTATATGGTGATTTTGTACTCTGAATGGTAATTTTCATGTGGATAGTAATGTCATACCTGATATTTTTAGGTTATTTCTTGTGTGGTTGCATCGTGTTTACATAGAAGTGGACCAAGCCTCTGATTCTCAAAAGTGAAGCCTGTGCAGATGCATATTAAACTTATATATTTTTTTCTGATGGCTGGCAGACGTTGACGTCTGTGGTCGCAGAAAATGCTTCCGGTACATAGATGTATGTAGGAAAAATGAAATAATTCTAACCTGATTTATTCCCTCAGATGATGTTGTCCTGCTGAGTTTAAGGTCTCAACAACAAGCTTAATGTCATCTTCAATACAGAATGAAGGTGGAATTAAGGCCTCACTTATTTTTGAGAGACAATAAAGTTTGAGGGGTGGCTGCATGGTGATTGGCAGCGCAACTACATGCTCGGTCAACTAGAAGGAAGCCATTATGTAGATGAATGATGCTCCGTGATTTAGGGCCCTTGAAATTGACTGTTATAATTTGTTCCGCTGAAAACGTCTTGTTAACCGAAAGGTTGGTGAACTGAATGATGCTTGAAGGATTCAGCTTTTCATTTCCACCAGTAAGCTGATTTCGTTAAAAAAAAAGTTTTCTTCGTCTCCCACCTCCACATCCAGGAGAATGCTGTTCCATTCATGAGTCCTTCTGTTGGCATATTAACCATGATGTTAATTATGGTGGTGTGTGATACCGCAAAATTTGGGATCAAATTTCCTTTTCCCCTATAAAGCAGCTCTTTGCAGCTGTGAGCTGACGTCAAATTATCCAATACAAGGTCATCGCAAGCAGGTCATCGCGACAAAATGTGGCAGTAAGACAGGCAGACACCACTATAGTAGAGCTCTGCAGTAGCAAAGGTTAGTTAGTGTCTGTTCTGTCCTGACTAATCTGCACCTGAACTGACGATACCTGAAACCAATTTCAAATTTATGCACAAATTCTATCGCACGCCTATAAAAATGCACAAAATATCCATAAAAGACTCTCCAAATTGCCCAAGATGCAAAACAAAAGAGGGAACATTCCCTCATATGTTCTGGTGATGTGACAAATTAAACAGCTTCTGGAATATGATCCATTCATTTACAAAATCAGTTTTAAAATTAGGATTTGTATTATCTTAATGAGTTTATTTATTGAATAATACAGTTGATTGCCATTTAGACCTGAAGAAAAATAAACTATTGATGTTTATAACGTACTTTGAAAAAAAAAAAAGTTTACTTCTCTTACAGAAAAATGAAACTTTGCCGGTTTTTGACATCTTTTTGAATTCCATATCGCAACTCCTTCTATTAGAAAAAGTAACATTGGGAAGGTACAACCGAGACCACTTACTTTATGACCAACCGTTATACGCTCAGCTGGATCAATATGATTCATGAATGTATTTAATCTGTCATTGCTCATGTAATAGCATGAACATTTCTGATTATTTTATTTTACTTTACTATTTTTTTTATTTCTGTCTTCATCTAATCTTGCATGTTAGGTTCTTTTTTTTTAACTTTATTTTTCTTTTATGTACGTATGTGGACAGGATGACGGGCTGGGGCGGGTGTGGGGTCTGTATGAATTTACACCTTGAAAACTGCTGCATATGTTTGTGTAATTTAATGACAATAAAAGAGGTTAAACAAAGCATCGCCTGTTTCTGCGGCCACAACTAAGAGCACCAGCCACTGTACAACCATGGCTTTCTGATCATCTAGTCGATGATCGGATCAGGTTTCCGATAATTTGTGACAAATGTTGAACTTTGACATGAAAGCGTTCTTCAAAACACAGTATGTAGAGGATGAAATTGAAACAGATGAGCAGTTTGTCTCACTTGACCGTGATCCGAACTCAAACAGGGGCTGCTGCAGCCGCGACGCAGACCTAACTATCATAAACTGCTCAAATAAAATCACAGAAATGGGTCAAAAATATGGAAACAATATAGAAAAGCTTTGAAAATATGGTGGCAAAGATATGTGGGAAACCTTTTACACAGATAGACAACTTTTGACGTCAATGTTACACATAATGTTGGAAAACTGACTGTCCCCAATTTGGAGAGAGAAGCCTTCCCCTGCCTCTGTATGGTGTCCAGCTTTGAACACAACATTTAACTTGTTATTCAGCTGATCTGAACACCAATAAATGGAGAGTGTCAGCGACGAGGATGGGATTCGAACCCACGCGTGCAGAGCACAATGGATTAGCAGTCCATCGCCTTAACCACTCGGCCACCTCGTCCTTTTTGGATGTGTAATTTACCATAAAAAGCTGGAGCGGGTCATCACTCTATGCTCTGTAGAATCTGGCATTCGATGGATTCCTCTTCCTTCATCTCAGTCAGTAACAGTGTTGACTCATTCCGGGTCAAGGCCTCCTATAAACATTTGACCTCACCGGAGTTTTTTGTTGTGACCCACAGCAGCTCTCTTTGTCAGATCATGGAGTGCACACACGAATACCTGGTCTCCAGGTGATTTTAGTTGGTTAGCCTATTTGTCAGTGAGAACAGACGATCTGTGAAAATCAGTGAAACCGGTATAACAAACGTGTGAGTCAATCGCTCATGTTATAAAGATGTGCAACAGGACAAGAAGAGAGACGAGTCCTTTGTCTCATGCAAGTAAGACACCTTGTGTAAGTTTGACCAGTGCACAAGGCTGACGGCTCACTGGCTGTGTCCAGGTACTTTACATTCAATTCCAAAAAAACTCCCAAAAAACCCAGAACACCCTATTATTCGTCAACATGCCAAGTAAATATTTTTACAGCTAACACAAGCTTACGTATCACCGTGTGCCGCCCATGGTCTGACATCCATCTGCTATAGATTGTAACGAAAAACTGAGGTGACCAGTGCTGTCTGCTTATCTGAGGAATCACGAAGACAGACGATCAGTTCGATGTTGGCATAACTGTCCTCTGTTGTATTGAGACGTGCGTCTCCTTCAGAAACTGGAATCTTTTCGCTGGAATGAAAGCAGAGGGACACCGGCTGCCAAACTGATGGGGAATTAGCTCAAACGCTACAGCGCCTTTGAATCAAAATGCGATCTGTTTCTGTGGCCACAACTAAATCCTTATAAAACTGCAACATTAAAACTGAGTTCCTCCGGGTCTTTGACTCTGAAGTCACAGAATGCCGTCTCCCCTTTCCTGGAGAATGCGGTTCCAAACAATCGCCACACAATCTGATTTTTGCGACATGAAGGAGAATGTTACCGCAATAGCTCGGAATCAAACTAAGGTAAACTGCGTGGAAGGCAGCTATGCTTCACATTACACCACCACCACTGAGGAGAAGCTGTTGTTTGTCTCATGTAAGTGGGACACATTTCACCTTTTATCCAAAAAGGATCTTTCACTGCGTATGAAAACTGCGAAGACTCGGCAGTGTACACATGACAGTACACATGACAATCAAACAATGAGCCAGAGATGTTTCTGAAGGAGAAATTGATCTCATGGTAAAAAAAAAAAAAGTGCAAAACTGGGTATTATCTGAAATGGTGCATAGGCTGTTTGATATTTGTCCTTCATGCTCAATTTCCTCTAGATAATAACAGAGAAAAAACAGATCAGTCCCTCTAAGCTGAGACATGTGGTCTTCCTCAATTCCAATCTGCCCTGAGAAAGTTACAGTTAGATATTTGATGGTGGTCAGTACAAAGAGACACCTAAAATTGGTGGATGCTATCATTTTGCGCATTGCAAAATATTTGTTTTTATTATGTTACTTATTTATCACTATTTTTGCTCTATACGGGCAATTTTGGTTTGATTTGTCCAGATTTCAGTGGTGTGCATTAACAAATCATATTTACTAGAGTCCTGTACCTCTTCCATGGCATATCCAAGTATAAGTCTGTGGTTCACACAGAAAGAACTCTATCCGGGCATCCTTGTTGGTGGTGAACCACAAGGATTTGTGAATGAGGTAATTTGGCATGACTAAACAAGCCATCTTTGTTGGCCGGGTTCAAACCTGCGCAGGCAGACCTTTGTGGATTTCGAGTTCCTCTCCTTAACCGCTCAGCCACAACATGTTTTACCCTTTGCAACAACAGTACATCAGTTTGAGGCTATTTAATCAGCACGGTATTTAATGTGAGCTATCCCAGGTAAAAAAAAACAAAAAACACAGGAGGGATGGTGACTCTAAATAGCTGACACAGGAAAGGGAAAAGGGAGAATGAAAGAATGAAATACATTTTGTGATGAAGCTGTCTTCATTTGGTATACCATGTTCATTATGTTATGACATTTGACCTCACGTAAAACCCTCACTGCAGGATTCAAACTGGCATGGAGAGTCCGGAATGGATTTTTAGTCCAACGCCTTAAACGCTAAGCTGTAAAAATGTAGTGGCCTGTGTTTGGAAAAAAAAAAAGAGTAGTATGACTTCCATCTGCTGTTTCTTTAGATATTTACTCTGCATGTTTTTTGATAAATATGATGTTTAGAGGTACTCTGCTTTGTTGTGGAATTTTAAAGCGTAGAGTGTGAAGTATTTGCACAGAGCCATTGTGGAGTCAGCCTTGGACCTCCTGACTTCAAGCCAAGAGTTCATGCACACCTTCTTCAAGTGATACAACCACTGCGTCTGTGTCTCCAACGAACACCAAACGAGTAAAAAAAAAAAACATGTTTAAAGTGATACTTATCGGCATGATTAAATAAAGAAACCATCGTTGTTGGCGGGATTTCGAAGCTGCGCGGGGAGACCCAAAGGGATTTCAAATCTATCACTTTATCTTCTCAGACACAACGACTCGGAGTGGCAGGGGATGCACACCCCATTAAAATCTAAGGTCCAACTGACAGCGCAGTAGTTTGCAACTAAATCAGTTTGAGGCTATCTACCTGGCGGGGTAGTTATTTCTAGCTACCCCAGACCAGTTGAACACATTATCATGTGAGTCAATAGTTGTTATGGTTTGAGTTTTGTGTTTCTTCTGTGTTCTGCTCTCCCCCTCCTGTTTGGTTTTGCGGGGTGTGTGGCTGGCGCCGTGGCTGGACAGCTTCCACCTTCCCGGGCTTCTCCCTATCACACCTGTTTCACATCTCACTCTCATCAAACCCTCCATATCAGCCCGGCGCCGTCCTCTCTATGGTGCCAGACAGTTACTGCTTTTCATGCTGTGCGTCTCGTTCCTCGCTTCTAGTGCTTCGTTTTCCCCGTGGCCAGCCTGCCTTCAGCTGCCACCCTCAGGGTTTTGTTTTTGCCCTTCCAGGAGTGGTCGGTGTACCTGAGTTTGTTTTTGAGGATTTATTATTCGTCCTTTAAATATCATAAGACTGAACCTGTGTTTGTCTTCATCTCTGTTCCACCGATCTAAACTAAAAAAACTTATCGTTCATCACAGCTAACTGACGTATCTCTGTTGATTACAGGCATACTGGCTGGTCTCAATGTAAAACTGTTCGTCTCTTACTAGTGTCGGCGGTACATGTTTGAGGTCCAGTGTGTCGTATTTGGAAGTATCTTTTGCTTGGAATGAAAACTGCCAAGACTAAGTACATGTTTCTGATGGAGAACTTGAGCTCAGTGTTATAAGAACGTGCAACACTAAGACCCAACCAGACAAGCACAGAGACGAGCCCTTTGTCTGATGCAAGTTGGACCAGTGGTGTCTAGTTATCTGATGAAATTGGAACATATGAGCAGTTTGTCCACCTTGTCGTGACCCAGACTCGAACCAGGCTTGTTGCGGCTACAACGCAGCGTACCAACCACTATATGATCAAAACGTCCATGTATTCCTTTTTCATGTGAAATCAGACTTCCGTTGTCAACAGGATTCAACCTGTGCACAGAGACCCCAGTGGCTTTCTTGTCCATCGCCTTAAACTGGCCTTTGGCCACGACATGTACCTATTACACAGCATGTCCAAATTTCAAGCTGCAATTCGCACAACAATAGTCAAGTTGCATGACTTCCATGAGCATGGGATTGGTACTGCTGTTCCCAGAAAGAAGCCTGTCGTGTGGTTGTGAAACAGGGGAATTAGCTGAAATGGTAGAAAGCTTATTTGGCATGCAAGAGGTAGGGGGGATCAATGCCGACATTCTCCAGAAGGTTTTAGTTGTTTAGTCTATTTGTCAATGAGAACAGATCTGTGAGGATCATTAAACCTGGTTTGCTACACAACTACAAGCAGGACTGGTTAAACAGTCCAAGAAATCTAAGGTTCGACTAGCTAACAACTGACTTACATACAATCACGGGAAAATCAGATTTTGCCATATGGCCAGGAATCAAACCCAGATAAACTGCTTGGAAGGCAGCTATGCTTAACACTATACCACCACCGCTGAGGACAAGCGTTTTTTGGCAGATGTAAGTGGGATGCGTTTCAGTTTTCATCCCAAAAGAATCTTTCACTGCAAATGAAAACTGCCAAGACTCAGGCTTGTCCCAGTACACATGGCAGTCAAACAATGAGCCAGAGAAGTTTCTGATGGAGAAATGGATCTCACTGTTATAAAAAATGTGCAAAACTGAGTATTAGCCGAAATGGTGCATGAGATGTTTGAATTTATTTGTCTCTCAATGCTAAATTTTATATCAAGCTCGCCTGGAGTGGATTTCCTATGATGGTTTGCCATGGAACTGTCTCTTAAGTCCTTCAGTCAAAGCGTTGTCTGTTTCTACAGTCACAACTAAGAGTACCAGCCACTATACAACCATGGGTCGTTCTGGGTTAATTGCCTCCAATAAACATTTGACCTCATCGCATTTTTTGTGTTGTGACCCATAGCAGATCTATTTGTCAGATCATGGAGTGCACACACTAATACTTGGTTTTGTTAGCTGTAAAAATATTCAGCTTGTGGACCAAAGTAAACCGTACTTAATATTACATTTGACCTTGCGCAACCCCCTCACTGAGACGTTTTGCAAGTGAAATCAGGTGTAGGTTGTCAACAGGATTTATATCTGCCCCCACGTCCAAAACAACCACCTATAACAGGCATCACCAAATGGCGGACGGCGGTCCGTGCACAGACCAAGTGACTGTTCCATCCGGACCCATGACCAATTTCTGATGAATGAATGAGAGAATATAATAATCTTTTTTTTTTTCTCTCTTCCGACAGGCACAGCTAATCGAGTTAATACGGCAGTTGTTTACCGTGACCATAGCATCACTCAAATGAGCCAATCAAATCGATTGTCAAAGGGACGAGAGATGTGGGAAGGAGAAGACGTGACTTGCTCGAAAGGAAGGAGAGTTGATACAGAAAACAGAAGGTTTAAAAATGAATGGACAGACCAATATATGTTCATTCTTCCGGCAAACCTTTGTGTTTCATATGTTGTGAAACCGTGGCGTTGATCAAAATCGGGAGCGTTAAGCGTCATTACGAGACCAAACAAAGGTCCTTTGAGGAAACATATCCCCAGAAGTCCAAAGTGAGAGCACGTAAAATAACCAAGGAGAGAGCCCCGCATGACAGATCTGCATGACTCACCACACATTCATTTACAGCCCAGCAACGTGCAAATGAATGTTCACTGAAGATGGCAGGGATTCTGGGGCAACGTAAATTAAAAAAAAACAAAAAAAAACATTCAGTGACGGTACAGTTGTGAAGGAGTGTTTGACTGTCGCTGCCAAGACATTACTTGAAGATAAAAAAGAGCAATTGTGTGACAAAATCAAGCAAATCGCAATATCAGCTTCAAC
>CAAKHG010014455.1:23535-52096 GCA_901007715.1 Dactylopterus volitans
GCCGTTTTGTGAGAAGCGAGACTTAAACAAGTGTGTGTTTCAACTCTTTGGAAATGTGCATCATGAAAAAACAAAAAAAAACATTCAGTGACGGTACAGTTGTGAAGGAGTGTTTGACTGTCGCTGCCAAGACATTACTTGAAGATAAAAAAGAGCAATTGTGTGACAAAATCAAGCAAATCGCAATATCAGCTTCAACGACGACCAGAAAATCAGAAATATTAGTAGACGATGTACTGTCACAGTTTGATGAAGCTATTCAGAGTGCAGTGTGCATATCCTTAGCCATTGATGAGTCTACAGATGTATTGGATAATGCCCAGCTTTTGGTGTATGCAAGATTTTTTTCACAAAGGGAAGAAGATCTGTTAGGACCTGTTGGCTGTAACACCACTTGAGGAGGAGACATATTCGAGGCCATAAAGGAGATGCTGATAAAGAGGAGGACTGATCTGAAACAGATGGTCTCAGCCACCACAGATGGTGCCCCAGCCATGGTAGGAGGAGAGAGGGGGGCTGTGGCACGGATGAAAGAAGACAACCCTGATCTCGTATCGTACCATCCATCAGACTGTTCTGCGTGCCACTGAGTACAATGATGAAACTGATCAACTTCCTCAGGACGTCATCACCCCATCAGCACCGCCTGCTGAGAGAGCTTCCGAGAGAAGTTGAGGGAAATGCAAATCACCTACGGCTGCACAACAACGTAAGATAGCTGAGCAAAGGGAATGCTTTGGGACGCTTGTGGTCCATTCGAAAGGAAGTAGCGGATCTCTTCCAGCAGCTCAAGAGTCAGAAAGCAACACAGTTTTCAGTGTTTTTGCAAGATGAGCACAAGATGGATGTGGTTGCTTTTTTTTAGTCGACATCACAGCACAGCTTGATGAGCTCAACTTAAAGCTGCCGGAACAGTTTCTGTTTCTGATTTGATGTCAGCTGTCCGCTCCTTCCAGGGAAAGCTGGACATTTTCAAGGAGAGTGCACACACTTGCCAAAAGTGAAGGAGCAGATCCAGGGTGAGAGAGACATTTGTCCTTTTGTTGGCTTCATAGACAAGCTGATGAGAAACCTCAGTCAAAGATTTGACAGCTTCAGCCTTGGAAAACAGCTCCTCCTGCTCATCTGGAATCCAATCCTCATCAGAGAAAGAGGATTTTCACACGTAAGTTTATTTTATCTTGTGTTGAAAATATTTTACATGCATCTCTTTTTCTGTTTCATTATTTTTATTCAAATATTTTGCCATCTTTTTGTAACATTTGTTTTTAATTCATCTCATTCGCATATTCCGGTTACGGGTCGCGGTCGTGCTGGAGCCGATCCCAGCTGACAACGGGCGAACGGCGGGGTCCACCCTGGACGAGTCGCCAGCTCATGGCAGGGCCACATGAAGGACAGACAACCACTCACACTCACATGCACACCTACGGGCAATTTAGAGTAGCCAATTAACCTCAGCATGCTTTTGGAAGGTGGGAGGAAGTAACCGTGCTACTTTCTGGGTAGAGACTGTGCCTGAGACTTCTTTCCCCAGTCTTACCAAAGTGGCCTTGCTCACCTTGACCATGTTTGGATCCACTTATAACTGTGAACAGCCTTCTCTGCTATGAGCATTATAAAAAACAAGTACCGTTCCAGGCTCACCAATGAGCACCCACATACAGTATGTGCATGAGAATGGCACTAACTCCATTCAAGCCGAGATTCAAGCTGCTGGTTGGGCAGTCCCATGCCTATTTCTCTCACTAGGAAAGGAAGTAGAAAATAATGTAAGTAATAGTAATAGTAAAGAGAAAGGGGGCGGGTCAAAGCTCTGTTTGTGCTTTTTCTTAAAGAGTTACTTTTAATTTTACTGTCTTCAGAAGATTCACGACTGTTTTCTTTTACTTGAAAATTGTGCCTGTTTTATTTTACTTGAAATGTAGCTTCAAAGTGTGCCTGTTTTATTTGAATTGATATAATGTGCCTTTGTTGTTTTCATTGTGTTAGGAAAAGAAGGAAGGGGAGTAGAAAAAAACGTGAAGAGAAAAGGGACTGCTCAAAGCTCTGTTTGCACTTGCTATTTTTTTGAGAAGAATTTTGGCCCGGTTTTCTTTTGCTTGCATTTTACACCTCAAGTTCAATGTACTAGCAATTGGACTAATTTTATTTATGGTACAGACAACTATTTGTTTTCCATGTTAAAAGTATCCTACTTTGAAGATTGAAAATAAATATTGTTGAAATGGTAAGGAAATGTGCAATGTTGATTTTACTTGATAGACATAGGGGTAGTCTATTGGGTGCAGTTTAGACATTCTGAGTTTCAGACCTTTGCCTGGAGGAAACTTTAGTAACTGGACCTCTGGCATGAATTTTAATTGAACACCCCTGACCCCGGCCCGCATGCCCCAGGTTTTAGTTGGTCAGTCTCTTTGTATATGAGAACAGATGATCAGTGAGACCAGTTTAACACACATATTGTGTCAGTCAACAGTTCATGTTGTTATAAAGATGTGAAACAGGAGTTCCAACAGGAAAAGTGTATAGACTAGTCCTTTGTCTGATGCAAGAAGGACGCCCTGTGTAACTTTGACCAGTGCTATTTAATGAATAATGTAGAGAGATGATCAGTTTGACAGGCTTCAAGGTTATCATTGCTGTCCTCAGTTGTACTGAGATGTGGCTTTTCCTCCATAAACTGGAATCTTTTCGCTAGACTAAAAACAGAGGCACACCAGCTGCTGAACCGATGGGGAATTAACTCAAATGGTAGAACACTCGCTTTGCATGGGAGATTTTTTTTTTTGTCTCTTCATGCCAAATTGATCTTAAGCTAGCCTGGAGGGAAGTTCTGGTGATGATTTACCTTTAGTTAAGTTAAGTTTTTTCATGGAATAATGACACCAAATAACTAGTGGAACTTTTCTGCAATGGGGCAACTGCTTGGCAAACTGGCCATTACGTATCTTTGTGACCATACGGAGATGACTTGTCTTGTCTCTCTAAAGCTCCTTTTCCACCGCAGGAACATTTTTCATTTATCCAGGATTTTGAAAAACCTCAGAGTGTTTCCACCAACATCTGCCAGTGCTCAAGCCGATCGTGGAAAGGTCCGGTTTGATTTGGTATGCGAGCATCTGTTCCACAAGGTCAATGATATTTTTGTCTCTTCCCTGTATTTCGAAAATTTAATCATGCAGGTGTTTGAATATGTCACCCAGAAAGCGGACGTCTGCCATGAAGTTGTCAGGAATTCCAACTCTTAGTTTGTTTTCACTTGGTTTTATTTTCACATTACATCACTAACCCTCCTGCCATAACAGATCGTGCCTCCCTCAAGTCCATGCAATCTGCTCATTACCTGCACCTGGTTTTTCCCCACCCATCTCCACACCTGTGGCTCATCCTCCCATTTGGCCTGGTGTACATATTTGGTGTACATATACCAGTCCATTTTCTCATTTGGACTTTTGATTCCCTGCCTGCCCCTTGTCGGATTTGTTTGCTGGTTTGCCTCATTCCCTGGTTTTGGACTCTGCCTATATTAAGGAAAGTAAAGAGAACTTTGCCTGTACCCAGGTGTCTCTGTTGTCGTGCATTTGGGTTCGAATCTGTACTGTTGATCCTTTCAGTACAATCCGGCCAGCATGAACTCAGCCGACTCTAGTGCACTCCAGGAGGAGTTGGTGGGCCAGGCCAAAGTTCTCCAGCGCCATGATGACAAACTTTCCTCCATGTCGAGTGGGCTGCTGGAGCTCGCTACTCGCCACGAAAGGAGTATGAGCTCCATTCAGGAGCATCTCCAGAGGCTCTCCCTGTCGGATCGTGAGCCTGTGCCGTCCTCTAGCTCTCCAGCCCAGGCCCCCCAACATCAGAGGCACGTTTGCCCCCTCCCCTCCATTTCTGGCGCAGTGATCCCTTTCCTTTGAGCTGCAGCCTTCCGCTTTTCCCTTAGAGAGATCCCGGGTGGCATACATCGTCTTTCTGCTCACAGGCGGAGCTAAAGACTGAGGAGCTGCAGATTGGGAGAGGCAATCCTCTATCTGCTCGTCGGTCAAGTTATTTTCTGATGAATTACGGAAGATTTTCGACCATGTTGCTCAAGGTTTGTTTAACCTGAGGCAAGGAGGGAGATCTGTTTCAGATTATTCAATCGAATTCCGCACCATGGCAGCTGAGAGTAATTGGAAAGCGGCGTCACTCTTTGACGCCTTCTACAATGGACTCTCAAATGGCATTTACAGATGGGTTGGCAGCCCGAGATCTTCCTGCTGACCTGGATGCATTGGTCGCTCTCTCCGTTCGCATTGACAGCCGTCGGCGGGAACGGAGGAAAGGGAGGGCTCTGGCGGCCATTCCACAGGTTCCGTCATCCTACCCATCAGGGCTCCCATCTGAACCAGTCTCTGGCATCCCTTGCGACACCGCTGAACCAATGCAGTTGGGACGGACTCGGCTCTCCACAGCTGAACGATAGCGCCGTCGACAGAAGAATAGATGTATGTATTGTGGCCAGGACGGCCATTTTGGAAATGCCGTCTCGGCCTTTGATTCAAGCTCAGCTGTGTTGTTCTGGGAAGAAGCACACAGTCTCAGTCCTCATCGACTCTGGTGCTGACACCAACCTTTTGGACATTACTATTGCCTCCCAGCTGGGCTTGGATCGGGAGGCTCTGCGGAAGCCAATTCGTGCTACAGTGCTAGATGTCTGCCTCCTCTGCAGGGTCACGCAGCGGTCAGTGGCTCTCAAATGACCATGTCGGTTAATCACAGTGAACGCTCTCATTTCACTTGTTTCATGCACCCCAACAGCCTGTCATTCTGGGTTGTCCATGGCTAAGAAGGCATAACCCACACATAGACTGGGTTTCGTGAACCATAATTTAATGGAGCTTACACTGTCATGCGATGTGTTTGAGATCTGCATCACCTGCTCCCAGTCTGCCTGTTACATCTGAGTTTCCAGATCTTTCCCGAGTTCCAAAGGAGTATTTGGATCTGAAGGTTTTTAACAAGACCAGAGACACCTCTTTGCCACCCCATCGCCCATATGACTGTGCAGTTGATCTTCTGCCAGGCGCTTCTCCCTTTAGAGGCCGACTCTTCTCTCTATCTGCTCCGCAGACCAAGGCTATAGAGAGGTACTTCAATGACTCCTTGGCTGCAGGAATCATTCAGCCGTCTTCTTCTCCTGTGGGAGCAGGATTATTCTTCGTGGGCAAGAAGGACAAAACTCTCTGACCATGCATCAACTACAGGGGACTTAACAACGTCACCCTGAAGAACCAGTACCCTCTCCCCCTCATCTCTTCTGCTTTTAAACTGCTGCAAGGTGCTACCATCTTTTCCAAGCTCGATCTCCGCAATGCCTACCATCTGGTCAGAATAAGAGAGGGGTTGAGTGGAAGACGGCTTTTAATACTCCCAGTGGACCTTGTGAGTATCTAGTTATGCCTCTTGGTCTCACTAACAGTTTTCCAGGCATTGGTCAATGATGTTCTCTGGGAACTGCTCAACGTTTGTGTTTTCGTGTATTTGGATGAGGCTCATCTTCTCCAAATCTAGACAGGAGCATGTGGTGCATGTACATCATGTCCTCCAAAGACTGTTGGAGAATCAGCTCTTTGTGAAGGCCGAGAAATGTGAATTTCACATCTCTGAGGTTTCCTTTCTGGGTTTTGTCATCAACGCTAGTAAGATCCAAATGGATCCAGACAAGACCAAGGCTGTTACAGACTGGCCTACTCCTGCTACACGTAAGGCCCTTCAACACTTTTTGGGTTTTGCTAACTTCTACAGAAGATTCATAAGAAACCACAGTTCAGTGGCAGCCCACCTCACCGCTCTCACCTCCCCGAAAGTGCCCTTCCGGTGGTCCTCAGCAGCTGAAGAGGCTTTTTGTGAGTTAAAGTCACGTTTCACCTCTGGTCCCACACTCATATTCCCTGATCCTTCTCGTCAGTTTATTGTGGAAGTGGATGCATCAGACACTGGAGTGGGGGCAGTTCTTTCTTAGCAGTCGGCTAAGGATCAGAAGGTTCATCCTTGTGTCTTTTTCTCCCGGAAGCTATCTCCAGAAGAGAGGAACTACAACATTGGAAACTGGGAGCTGTTAGCTGTGAAGCTTGCTCTGGAGGCGGTGGAGCAGCCATTTGTGGTTTGGACGGATCACAAAAATCTGGAATACATTCGCTCAGCCAAGCGGCTGAATTCTCGTCAAGCCAGGTGGGCTCTCTTCTTTAACCGTTTTGATTTCTCCCTCTCATACAGACCAGGTTCTAAGAACCCCAAGCCTGATGCCCTGTGTAGGCAGTACCAGCCGGAGGCCTCTCCATCTGCCCCTGAAGGTATCCCCCCACCTGCATGTATCACAGCGGCGTAACTTGAGAGGTGGAGGACAGGGTAAAACGCTCCCATGCCGAACACCCTGCTCCTAGTGCTTGTCCAGATAATCGGTTGTTCGTCCCTGCCAGTCTCCGCTCAGGTTCTCCAGTGGGGGCACTCTTCCTCGGGTGAGATGCACCTTGGCATTCCTTCAACAGTGCTTCTGCCGGCCATCGATGGATAAGGATGCCAAAGAATTTGTTGCTACTTGTCAGGTCTGCTTGCAGAATAAAAACACTCACCAAGCTCCCTCAGGCCTTCTTCATCCTCTGCCGGTTCCTCATCGCCCCTGGTCCCACATATTTCTGGATTTTGTCTCAGGTCTTCCACCTTTCGACAGTAATACAGTCATACTCACAGTCATTGATTGGTTTTCCAAAGCAGCTCAACTCATTCCATTGCCCAAACTACCCACTGCCAAAGAATGCTGAAGTTTTGTTGGATCATGTGTTTTGGTTGCATGGACTCCCCAGTGATGTGGTTTCTGACCGGGGGCTGCAATTTATTTCTCTCTTTCGGTCGGAGTTTCGCAGGCTGCTGGGAGCCACAGTCAGTCTGTCATCTGGTTTCCACCCCCAATCCAACAGCCAAGCTGAACGCATGAATCAGGAGATGGAGACAGCCCTGTGCTGCCTCAACTCCCATAACCCCTTGTCCTGGTCTAAGCAGCGACTATGGGGGGAGTATGCCCACAACACCCTTCCCAGCTCAGCCACCGGTCTCTCACCCTTCCAGTGCTCCCAGGGGTATCAACCACCCATCTTCCCTGAACAGGAACATGAGGTCAGGATTCCCTCAGTTTAGGCGTTTGTCTGACGCTGTTGACGCACTTGGAAGCTGGCCCACTCTAATCTTCTCCGTTCCTCTGACCGTTATTAACGGTCTGCCAACAGACGTCGCACTCTTTCACCCCAGGGCAACGAGTCTGGTTATCTACGCGGGACCTTCCACCCAGACCCAAAGTCAAAGAAGTTGGCTCCCCGCTTTATAGGCCAATTTCCTGTCTCCAAGGTCATCAATCCTGCCGCGGTCCGTCTTCGTTGGCCCTCTTCTATGAGGATTCACCCCACCTTTCATGTCTCTAAGATAAAACCTGTCAATGGGGCCTGCTTGCCTAGGAAATTGTGAACTCTTGAAACCAGAGGTTAAGCTTTATGGACATCTTCTCCAAATGAAAACAGGGTCACATTGTTGGCAGGATTCAAACCTACACTGGGAGACCCCAATTGATTTCCAGTCCATCATTTTCGTACATTGTACAATCTCCATCTGCGTGGTGTAGGTACTGCTGTTCCCAGGAAGAAGTCTGTTGTATGATGCTGAAACATAAGGGAAGTAGCTCGAATGGTAGACTGAGCCCGCGAGAGGTATTGGGATCAATGCCTGCATTCTCCAGAAGGCTTTCGTTGTTTCGTCTCTTGTCAGTGAGAACAGATGATCCACAAGATCGTTAAGTCTGGTTTGATACACATAGTTCAATTTTTTAACTGACATAGCTCACACTGGGCCACGTCAGCCCTCTATTACATGGCATGTCCAAGCGTCATTCTATGATTCACACAGCAGTAGTTGAGTAGTAGGGCTTACGTCAGTATGGTATTGGTACTGCTCTTTTGTTAAATGTAAAAATATTTACTTGGCTTGTTGACAATATGTATGTATGTGTATATATATGATATTTGGATATACCCCACTTTGTCTTGGAGTTCTAAAGCACAGAGTTTAAAGACGGTGAAGTGGTAACTTTTTGATTCTCCTTATGGACGCAAGTGGGCCTTCGTCTTCAGTCAGGTTTGTAAGAAAACAGACAAAAAGCAGTACATGACATTTTTGGTTGTTTTCGGGTGAATGTGGTGATTTTGTACTCTGTATGGTAATTTTCATTTTGATATCAATCTGAAACCTGATTTTTTTTTTTTTAGGGGGGGTTTGTGTGATAGCATAGTGTGTACATAGAAGCGGACGATTCTCTTTCTCAGAAGTGAAGCCTATGCAGATGTGTATGAAACTTACAACCCCCTCCATGAAGACATTTTCCAAGTGAAAACAGGCTATGTTGTCAATTCAAAGGACTCAGACCTACACGGGAGGCCCCCTGCTATGGCCAGGAATCGAATCAGACATTCAAAGAAGACATTCAGTGGAACCTTGAGTTGGTGACTCAAAATGACTGCATCTATGCAGGAATAGCCGAAATGCTAGCAGAGCTAAACATAATGCACATGCCGAAGCAAATTAGGAAGAAGGTGAAGAAACTTAAACAAGACTACAAGAAGTTGGAGGACCTCCAATGGTTGCAGTGGGCTGCCGTACAAACCAATCGTATGAGCATAACAAAGGACTTAGCAAAGCTGTGGCTTGAGGCCACGAGCCAAGAAACGTCAGAGGCAGTGAGCCAGTGGAACGAAGGTAAATCACTTAACTATTCACTATTTAGTTTGTTACATGCAGCATGCCAGCTGTTTCATGAGCCAAAACCAAGTTAACCTAATACTATTGATGACTGGTTAACGCTAAACATAAACCATGGAAAGAGAACTAGATGTGCTCATGTTGTCGCCATGAGCTGAACACTGATTTATGTGTTGTGTTCTCAGTTGAGGCGGAAAACCCACGACGGCAGGACTGAGAGTTCCAGACAAACGTTATAACTGTCCTGGTCTGGCTTGCCTAGACACTTAGCCAGAAGCCTGTACTCGTTACTTTTTTTGTTTGTTTGTTGTAGATCTCATGCCAGCTAGTTTTTGCATCTTTATTTTTAATCTATACTTTTGTTCAGAAAATTCTGACTTAATATTGATGTATTTTTGTTTACCAGCACTAAATTTACAAAGTGTAGTGTAGTGCAATTTTTTTTTTTTTTTTTTACCCCATAAATCATCACTCTGATTTAAAGTAATTCTTCAGAACTTTGGTGTGTGATGAAAACACAGATTTTACTCAGGTAAATTAGTTCCTGGGAAAAGGGCCTTATGATGTTGAGCTTTTCAATCATTGGTATTGTACTTTAGGCTGAGAGGATAATGTGATATTGAACCTGTTATACAGCTGACATGAATACCACCAAGTAAGAGAAAAAAATGTCTACGACGAGGATGGGATTCGAACCCATGCGTGCAGAGCACAATGGATTAGCAGTCCATCGCCTTAACCACTCGGCCACCTCGTCCTTTTTTTAAGTCAAAAAGGCTCTGCCATCTCATCCGTATATGTTCTAGAGTCTGGCATCTGATCGCAACCTATATTTCACAAGGCCAACCTTGAGGAAGAGGTGCTTGTTGACATCACTCCAAAACTATATAGATCCCTTTGCCACTTTTGCCATAGTAAAGCTTTGTTTATGGTTCTGCGTCATCACTACGCTTGTCCCATCTGATGCAGTTGTGATCCTTTTTGAAGTCCTGCGTTGTTGAACACATGCCATGCAGTTCTCCACCAAAACACTAGGGGGCGGTAACAGATATCGTGACAGAGAGCTTGGGCGTGATGACAAAGATAGTGTTTGCTTGGACTGTGCTCACAGAGCATTCTCTCTCAAGACTGGAGGTTATCTGCCACCAGAGAAATAACAACAAGGGGAGTGACAAAGCAGATTGTTTTGTTCAGTTAAGGAAAGTCGTCTTTGTTGGGATCGAGGAGTGGGACGATACACCGTGAGGATGGGTCCCTGAGAAGTGCATGGGAGCTGTAGTGCAGGCCATGCATGAAGCGCTTGGCCATGTTGATGCAAGAGAAACCGGTAGATCTGCTCCAAGGAAGGGGCCGGTCATACAGTCATACTTGGAAAAAACAAGAAGGGCAGGCAAAGGCCTTTGACCATCTTGCCAGATCACATGCTTACCAAACTTGTAGAAAGTAAAGTCTATGACTGAAAGAGTTACCGAATGGAGTAATGGCACCAAATACCCAGGAGAACTTTACTTTGATGGCTGGGAATGGAATCCAACTGAGGCTTGAGTTTCTACTCACCTGAGTACATCGGCATGGAAATTCAACTTGATGGGGAATGGGGAGAGGAGCATCAGAGTTGAAGAGAGACGAACACTTTGAAGAGAAAGCATAACATATCTCAAAGTTTAACATTGTTACTAGTTTCCATTCTAGGATGCATTTCAGTTTTCACCCAATAAGAATCTTTTGCATGCAATGATAACTGCTAAGACTCAGATTTGTCACAATCCGTATCACAATGAAACAATGTGGCAGAGAACTTTCCAATGGAGAAATTGATCTCAATGTTAAATGAATTTGCAAGACTGATATCAACAAGACAAGTATAGAGACTTGTCCCTTTTCAGATGCAAGTGGAATGTCTTCTGTAACTTTGACCATTGCTGTCTGTACTGCTCCTCCTCTGGAAACCGGAATCTTCTGGCTGGAATGAGAGCAGAAGGACACCAAATGCCAAACCAATGAGGAATTAGCTCAAACAGTACATAAGTTGTTATAGTTGTTTTGTCTGCTCATGCTAAACTTCATCTCAAGCTACCCTGGAGTGAAGTCTTCGGCCAGAAACTAAGAGTACCAGCTACTATACAAGCATGGCCACCTGATCTTGGGCATGTGATGAGCGTTATGGTTTGAATGCCAGGTGTCCAATGACTTGTCACGCATGTTGAACTTTGATGTAAAAGTGACTTCAACACAATATGAAATTGGAATACATGAGCAGCTCGTCAGCCATGCCGTGACCCGGATTTGAACCGGGGTTGCTGCGGCCACAACGCAGAGTACTAACCACTATACGATCACGGCCTCCTTGAACGACCACATAAGCCTCGTTTCCACCCAGCTGTACGTTACAGGTTGGTACGGTATGGATATTTGGGCGTTTACACTGACAAAGTTGTGGATATTACCAAAAGACCTGTACCGTACCATTCCCATTTTTAGTAACCCTAATCTAAAGGGTGGAGCTAGACACGCTGCAGTTGTTGATTGGTCACACAGATTGGCAATTTTGCGCGACTGGGCGAAATTGCAAAGACAGATCGCGCCATGTTTAAAAATCACATTGATTTCACTGAAAACGATAGTTTATTTCTGATGTATTTCAAGAGCAAAGACATTATGAGGAAGTAACAATGGACTTGAACATAACTATCATTGTCCTTGAATCATGACACAGCAATGCAATATCATACTTTCACAATTTCACTGCTGCAGCTGGTACACAGCATAGACATTTATTTTTACTACGATACTTTCGCTAGCATAAGCACATGCGGTAGGATATGAGTCAGCTTACCATCTTGCACAGACGCTTTCATTTTTCCAACACGCGATCCTCCTCCTCATCTGAGCTCGGAAAACTCATTTCCCGGGGTCTCTTGAGAAAAAAATCTGACATATGTCAGGTTGGTGCCGCTTGTTTGTTTGTTGTGTCGCGTTAGGTATGATGCCACACCATTTACATAACTATCATCATCCGATGGAAAACCCGCCCACAGGATAAGGGTACAGTCTATGGTGGAAACACTACACAAATCCAGAGGTACCGTTCAAATGCGTACCATACCGTGCCATACCGAAATGCTTGGTGGAAACGGGGCTATATGCCACTCAATCAAGAAAGTCGTATGCAAGGCCCTCTATAATCCCCCAGTGAACACATTTTCCAAGTCAAATCATGCTTATGTTGTCAACAGGATTCAAAACCATGTGGGAAGCCCCCTAGTCCAATGGAAATTAGCTCAAATGACAAAGCACTCTCTTTGCATTTGAGAGGTAGTGGGAGCCACGCCGATATTCTTTATAAGATGAGAGGTTTTTTTGTCGTTTCATGCTAAAGTTTATGTACTTCTTGCACCCTATAATAGCTTTACAGGCCTAACTATTGTAAACTACTCAAATAAAATCACAGAAATGGGGCAAAAGTATGAAAACGATATAGAAAAGCTTTGAAAATTTGGTGGCAAAGATGTTTGGGGAAACCTTTTAGGGAAGCTAAGTGAGACCGGTTTAACACACATATTATCACGAATACCCAAATTTCGCTTATACAATGTACAATAGAACAGATAATCTGCAAGGAAAATGAGACCAGTAACGCGCGTTATCATGTGAATCAATGGTTCCTGTTGTTAAAAGGATGTGCAACCGTAAGATCCAACAAGACAAGTACAGAGACGAGTCCTTTGTCTGATGCAAGTAAGATGCCCTCAGTGCTGCCGGTTTATCTGACGAGCGACGAGAACAGATGATCAACGTATGCAGTCAATAATCTGACATAAAGATTTGACGCGGGTATCCCCGTGCAGGTTTCAATCCTGCCAATGATGTGCCCCAAAACTGCGCAAAATTCGGCTGAAGCACAAGAGTTAAATAGAGTAGCCATTTTGTAATTCACACAGAGAGAGCCCCATCTAATTATTCTTGTTGGTGTTAAGCAAGGTGTTCTGGACAAGGTCAATCCGCATGAGTAAAGAAGCTATCGTTGTTGGCAGGATTCGAACCTGCGAAGGGAGACCCCAATGGATTTCGAGTCCATCGCCTTAACCTCTCGGCCACAACAACTGAGTGGTAGAGAATGAACAGTCCAAGAAGTCTCAGGTCTGACTCACGGCACAAAGGAAACGTGTAACCCTCTGCAACTACAGTACTTCAGTTTGAGGGATGGTGAGACAGCAAACACTACCCTGCAAGAAGAAAAGAAATCACAGCGTATAGTTGACACATTAAGTGAAGACGGAGAGTGATAGAATGAGACGCTGTTCGTTGAAGCTGAAGGACCTCTTGATGACAGTGTCTGCATGTGGCCCGAAATATTCCATGTTCATTATGTTATGACATTTGACCCAATGTAACCCCCTCGCGAACACATTTTCCAAGCGAAAACAGGGCTACGCTGTTGGCAGGATTCAAACCTGCATGGGGAGTCCCGCATGGATTTCTAGTCCATCGCCTTAAACACTTGGGCACATCAACCACCTATTACAGAGCCTGTCCAAGTGTCAGTCTGTGAATCAAAAATATTTACTTGGCATGTTGACAATTTACGTATATTTGGAGATACTCTGCTTTGTCTTGGAGTTTTACGGAACTTAATGTAAAGTACCTGGAGCTTTGGATTCTTTTCATGAATGCAAACTCTTCTCTCATACGTTTTTCCAAGTGAAAACTCGCGCAGGGAGACCCCAATGGATTTCTAGATCTAACCACTCGGCCACCTCGCCCTGTTTGACCTGCTGCCCCAGGGCATCACTCTATGCTCTGTAGAGTCTGGCTTTTGATGGATTCCTCCTCCTTCATCTCAATCAGTAACAATGTTGGCATACTGGGGGTCAAAGTCGCCAATAAAGATTTAATCTCATTTCAGGTTTTTGTTGTAACCTTTTGCCTTTATGTCAGCTCATGGACTGCACATGGTGATACTTGAAGTTTTGTTAGCTATAAAAAAAATTATTTGGCATGACAAATAATGTGGTGTTTGGGGTTATTCTGTTTTATCTTGGAGTTTTGGACTGTTAGGTACTTGGAAAGAGCCAGTGTGAAGTCAGCCTTGGGCCTCCAGATTTGAAGAAGAGTTTGGCTTTATGAATGCAACTTCTTCTCTCCCACGATCTCTGTCCAAGTGTCAGTCGGTGATTCACACAGCAGTAGTTGAGTAGTATGACCTCCAACTGCTGTTTCATTCGGTTTAAAAATATTACCTTTGTATGTTTGGAGGTACTCTGCTTTGTCTTGCAGTTTTAAAAGCATAGACTGTTACCTACTTAGACAGAGCGAGTATGAAGTCACCTCTGGATTTGAATAAAAGAGTTCAGCTTTATGGATGCAACCCCTTCTCTATCACTGTCTCGGAGTTAAAAAACAAAACAAAATATTGTTGCTGGCAGGATGTGAACCTGCGTGGAGAGATCAGTCATGGTTCCCAAACACAGACATGCATACCTCCTCCAAGCTGGATGGAGTGATTCTTGCTGACAAAGAGTCGCAGCTGTCGGCAGAGAAATTTCTGATGGAGAAATTGATCTCACTGTTATGAGGACGTGCAAGCATAGAGTGATGACCTGGGGCAGCCTTTTGTAGTAAAAACCATGGCTCCTTTCAGGGGTGTAGGAAAAAAACCCCCAGCATTTTGGCAGTGCTCAAGTCGGTTGAGAAAAGAACCAGTTTGACTTGGAATGTGTGCATTTATTCAAGGACAATTGTCTCTGACATATGCAAACACCCGAGCGACCTAAATGTGGGACTGCAGGGCAGACAGGAAGCAGACATTGGCCATGAAGTTGTCGTCCCAGTATGTGTTTCAAGTGGGCTTCCACCCTTTTTGTGCTTGGGACGTATCAGGCAAATTCAGTTGGTCGTTTTGTGTCGGCGTACGTATGGTCAGGGCAGCTGTGATGACTGGACGACTGTCAGGTCTCACAACACGGATCAAGGGGGTGGCTCCCGAATGCGAGTCTACACGCTGTGTCATCTGTAGGGAAATGCTGGCAAGCCCAAAAATGTCACCTGAACTTCATGATTTGAATCACGTCTTGCAAAACGCTGTTGACCACATCAAACTTTGACATAAAAGTGTTCTTCAACACAGTATGAAACTGGAACAGATGAGCAGTTTGTCAATCTTGCCGTGACCCGGAGATGCTGTGGCCACATTGCAGAGTACTAACCACCATAGGATCATGGCCTCCATGCACGGAGTCCAATCAGGCTTAAATTGTCGACAGGATTCAAACCTGCATGGGGAGCTCCTAATGGATTTCTACCACGTTACTCCATCGTATGACTTCCATCAGTGTGGTGCTAGTACTGCTGTTATAACATGGTAAGGCGCTCGCTAAGCATGCAAGAGGTAGCAGTATTAACTTTTGTTGTTTTGTCTGTTTTCAATCAGAACGGATGATCTCTGAAGATCATTATGAGTAGTTTGGCACACATAGTACAATATACACATATTTCAAGTTGTTAACTGACATGTCTGATGATTCTAGGCTTTGTCACTCATTAGTAGTCAATGTAGTTTGTCCGTTTTTATTTGGACTTTGACTTACTGGCTGGTAGTACAAGGAGGATGCAGCAGAATCCCCCCAGGTTGAAAATGCAAGCGGTTGGACGATAACACACAAACAAAATCAACCACACAGTTTCATTTAAAATATACCATAACAGACGTTAATATTAATTTAAACCCGTGATGCGACGTCAGTGCTACTAGCGTCCACACATGTCTCATTATTGCTGCTAAATCTGGCAACTTTCCAACGCTACTTCATGACTTTTTTCTCAAAAGCGACAAGTGATACATCTCCTAGAATTTATTAAATCCAAGTGGACTGAACCAGCTTTGAGGAGGCCCAGCTTGCAAGAGGTTAAGAACCCCTGGTCTAGGAGGAGGGGCATAGCAGTTATAAGACTTTGGCCACCAAAGCTCTCAAGAGGGTGGTAGTAAGACAGACAGGTAGTTGTTAAATTAATATCTACTGTATTTTATTTTCAGCTGTCTCGGTGTTTTCACTATTTTGCTCAGAAATTATAAACACATCTATTTTTGCAACGCAAGCCACATTGTTATTTTAAAGCATTGGAGCCAGTGTGACATCAGCCTCCCCTTTTGAAGCCTAGAGTTTGGCTTTATGGACACAACCTAACACATTTTCCCATTGAACACAGAATCAAACCTGTGCGAGGAGACCACAACGGATGGTAGAGTGCTCGCTCTGCTTGTGAGAGGTAGTGGGAGCGATGCCTACATTCTCCATCAGATGTGCACGTCGTTTGTCTCGTCATGCTAAAGTTTATGTCCTTCCTGCACCCAACGACTCTGCTGTGGAAGAAAGTTGTAGTCTCCTCTCTGAGATCACAGAAACGCTCCACTGCTTTACCTTTAGACAGCCACCTGACCTCTTTATTCAACAGCAGGTTGTGATACTCAGCAGATACTTCCGACACCAGTTTTGCGGAAGACGCAATTTTGGAGATGTGATGTGATGCGAATAAAATTAATTGTAGCCATTACACTGTCCGCTGTTGTTTTAAGATGCCTGCTAAGTTTCAGACACACACACCATGTGATGCATGATGTTATCTAGGGCGCAACAGCAGACAAGCATACCTTCCTGCCATGGATGGAGCCCTGTTTGTCGCAAGCATGCACACACGCTGCGTATCCAGACAACTGTCTTTGAAAAATGTTGAAATCTTCTCACCACTTGTGTGTCCTTCTAACGGCAGTAAGCCAAGCAGCTCCTCTCAGAAGCATTTGTATATGTATAAGCACTGTTGTGAATTATCAGTTCTGTGCATGGACTCATCTACTGCTATAGACATGACAAAAGCTTTCTTCAATTCACTCAGCGCTGTTTCAAATATATCCTCACGTATAAGTTCAACTCTGTGAATGTTTGACAGGCCTGACAGGGGAACATTTTTAATAGCAGATGTCACCATCCACAATGCAGGCATACAGTCTTCCATATTTTCCGCCTATATTTTCTGTCTTTCTTGTGTTGTCACTATTTTGCTCGGAAATCAAAAGCACACCTACCTATTTTTGCGACTGCAGCCATCTTGTTATTTTATTTGGAATGTACCCCACAATTTGTGAAACGGGGTTTTAAAGCATTGATTATAAAGTACTTGGACAGAGCCGGTGCGACATCGGTCTCCACCTTTGAAGCCTCGAGTTTGGCATTTTCCAATTGAAGACAGAATCAAACCGGTGCGAGGAGACCACAATGGATTTCTAGTCCATCACCTACTCCATAACAACCACCTCTTCTGTGGCATGTCCAAGCGTCATTCTGTGATTCACACAGAAAGAATTCCATCCAGTTATCCTTGTTGGTGGTAAACAAGGATTTGTGAATAAGGTCATTCAGCATGTGTAAAGAAGCCGTCATTGTTGGCATGATTTGAACCTGCGCATGGAGACCCCAAGCCCATCATCTTAACCTCTCGGCCACAGCAACCCCAAGCGGCAGATAAACAGTCCAAGAAATCTAGCTTTCAACTCATGGCACAAAAGAAACGCATAACCCTTTGCTACTACAGTCCATCAGTTTTGGGCTATTCACCCTATGGTTATTTTCAGCTATCCCAAGTAAAAAAAAGGAGGTATAGTGAGACAGCAGACGTACCCCGCAAGAGAAAAGAAATCACAGCGGATTAGCTGACATAGTAAAGTGAAGAGGGAGAGTGATAGAACGAGAGCACAAGCTGAATTAAATTTGTCTTCATAAAAGTGTCTGCATGTGGCCAAAAGTATGCAAAGCCCTCATGGGGAGTCCAATAGATTTCTCGTCGATCCAGTTGATAGCATAGACTGTACCTGCAACTGCACAAGCCAGCGTGACATCAGCCTCGTAGTTTGAAGCATAAAATTTGGCTTTATGGACGCAAAACCGTCTCTTACACATTTTCCAATTGAAAATAAGCCCATGTTCCTCGCAACCTGCCAACAGATTTCAGGTCTGGTTAGACGAGTGCTAGGACTTTCACCAGGGTGGTCGTGCTGTTCCAGGGAAGGAGCTGGTTGTACAGTCAGAAATGGAGAAAATAATAATGGAAGGACAGTCAGTGATGTATGAATTGCTCATATTTCCAGATTACAGCACTGTCAAACCTTCGGGTCAAGTTCATGACTGAAAGGTTTTCCAAATGGAACAATGACACCAAACACATAGGAGAACTTTACTGTGACGGCAGGGAATTAAAAACACAACTAAACTGCTTGGAAGGCAGTTTATCACCAAATAACCAGGAGTAGGTTTCAATCTCAACCAACCACATCGGCATGGGAATTCAGCACAGAGATGGGAAGATAAAATGATTACAGATTTCAAACTGGTTAAAATTTTTCTCAGGCTAAGCTGGAGTGAAGTTACTATAATGGTTAGGAACTTTGGAACTGTGTCTTATGTCCTTCAATCAGATAGTAATCGGTTTCTGTTGCCACAACTTAGATTACCAGTCACTACACAACCATGGCAATCTGATCATCTACATGAGTTAGTGTTGTGACTGAATGGGTGGGTGCAGGATGTGATGACTATTTATATGCAAAACATGTCTGAACTTTGACTTAAAAGTGTTCTTCAATAAAGAGTATGCAGAGAACATAGGAAAAGCTTGTCAGCCTGCCCATGACCTGGATTTGAAGCAGGGTTGTTACGGCCACAAATCTTGCGTGGATGACACGCATTCAGGAAAAAAAATGATAAAACTGCAGTTTTAAAATTTAGTTTCTCCGGGCCTGAATTCACATCAGTTTGAATTCACAGAATGTCTTGGAAATGTTTTGAATGTGCAAAAAGTGCAAATGCTTAAAATATGTTCATGAAAATCCAAAAACTTGTCTAATTTCAACCCAAATTCATGCTGTTGCTGTTGCTGACATTGTAAACTTCACAATTAAATGATACATCAAAGGACAACTTTCCTTTGCTGGCTGCTTGACTTTTGCGACGACGTGTCAGTGAGACAAGTGTGATGTTTAATTATTAATCTTCACACACCTGATTCTCAGTTGAATAAATCATTAACCCCATTGCTTCAAAATAATTAAAAAAAAAAAGACCCTCTAAGATTATACTAATTGTTTTATTGTGGGGCAAAGCAATAGCGTGCAATCTCATGTGGAATTTGCAGTGAATAAAACATTAACAAAACTGCCGTGACATTTAAAATTAAAATAGAAAGAAAATGCGAATTGAAATGTGCCCCCACAGTATTAGTCTGACATTACAAGCCAGTGGACACAAGTTGGTGGGCTGTTAACCCAAAGCTTCGGTATCATTGCAAACTCTCCACTCGCTCTCGCCTGATGGGATTTGTGGCTCGGAAGACTGCGGGTTTTTACAGTGCAGACAAAGAGAATTGTCAACCTCGTCTGGTTGTTTGAGGCTGTGAAGTGAACCAATAAAGCTCTGGCAGCCTGGGCCACCACGTGCTTCCCCACGTCCTCCCTCTGCCAGCCATGCCGCTGCTCGCCAGTCGCAGAAAGGTAAAAACTTCCCCCCTCCTGCGCTTCAACAGGCAGATGGGCAGGGAAGGGCCGCGTGAATGATGGTGGGAGCCGCGGTGATGGACAGAACTGTTAACCGCATTGTCACCAAGGCGAGATAGCAGCCGGAATGTTTGCATACACTAAGGCCGGATTGTAACCTTGTCTGTTACAGAATGAAACTATCTGCCTCTGCTTATCTCACTGCCGTGCAGCCAGCTACGCTGGTGAAGAGACCTGCTACAGCCTCAGATCACCATAAATTATTTTCCTCAGTCCTACCATTGTTGCCTTTCATGTTGTTTTCTCCTCTCGACATACTCCTCTGTCCTAAAATAGCATCCTTTCACTTTCTCGTGACAGGAGGCACTTTCCGCCCACAGGAATCTTGTTATAGTTCTTAGAGTTGTTGGAGGATGCACCCCCTATTTTTATGTACATTGCTGTAGGAATGAGGAGCTATGCTTTGAATAGCCTTTTTAGTTCCTGGTTCAGGCTTTCCAAGCACATGAGAAACCATGAATGGTATAAGTCTACAATGATTGGTCAAATTCATGAGCCAGTGTTGCATGGACAAGCCAAATATTTAAACTGTGTAAAATAACCAGAGTGCCATGACCCAATGGTTATGGTTTCTGTGTCCTCTTTATTGAATCGTAGTAACCTTTGCTGATTCTTTAACTCCCTTATATCTCCAATCCGTGATTATATAAAGACAGGAAGAAAAGAGAGGTACCGAGACGTAAATGGCATTGAGTTTTTGGTGAAATCGGAGATAGGATGAGCCATTTGCTATAAAGCAACAGCTAATATCCACCCAGTTCTATCATGTTGGTGCACAAGCAGTCATGTGGTCAAATCTGCAAAAATAAGAGTATGTTTAAAAGGTGTCATGTTATATAAACATTTCTATTTTCTGAACGGCACCACTCACTTTCCTAAAACCAGCTAATAAAAAACAAAAACCTTCGACGCCTGAATTTCCATTGTTACTTTAAAGAGTTTTTTTTTTAAGTTTGATTCTCAGTATTGCACGTCATGTAAAACACTGTCCAACCAACACTGAAAATCAAATTTATAGGTAGTTCAGACAAAGCCGTCTGATCAGTGTTCTCAGTTCTGCATGACAGCGTCCCGAGCTTTAACACAAAATGATTACTGCAGCATTTCCATGGAAACACATTCACAATGTTCAGCCAAATGCTGCAAACCTTATAAAAAAAAAAAAATGCTTTGTGTGATGACTCATGACCCGAAACATACTTGCAACCCAGGAGCTTCTCAAAACAAAGGCATTGGATATTCTTCAGTGGCAAAGTCACAAGATCTCAACCCAGCAGAACATATATTTCCGTTACCGATCATAAAACTGAGGGCAACAGCTGGAGACTGGAGGAAAGTCCTGGTAAATCATCTCTGTGGAGGAAAGGATACAGCCTTCCCTTATTTTTCCTGTTTGTCCCCCTCCTTGTGTCCCTGTTTTGTCATTCGTCTGTCTTTTCGCATGCGTGTATGCCCAGACACACACACACACACACACGTACTCCTGCACCCTGCACAGCTGTGTGATTCACACATCTGTACACCTGATTCTCATCCACTAATCATCGCCTGCAGTATTTACGCCCAGCTCTGCCATCTAGTCTTTGCCAGATCGTCCGTTTCCCGGGTGGTAACTGTGTCAGGCCTAAACCTTTCTGAGAGTTTCATTTAGGTCAAGTCAAGTCGTGTTTTCCTCAGCCTCCGTTCGGGTTCAGCTGCAGTCGTTCTGTCTCACCTGCCATGTCTGGACCACAGTTCCAGCGATTCACTGCAACATGCAAAAGGTTATTGCTATTCTTTTGTTCAGTCTCTTGAACTGGAGCAAGGCTTCAATCACATTTTGTTTGGTTCATTTAAAGTGACTGGGTTGTAACTTTGACTGCTGGGGTTGTTCCTCTGTCATGGGGCCTCATATATAAACGTAAAAACCTTTTAGTAAGCCTATGTACCACAGTAGTTTGAGAATTTTATATGGGTGATGTTGCAATGACAATCGAGTTAACCTAATTTACCATGGATTAGATGCCTCCCTCACTGTGGCAAGAACACGTTTACAAATGCTTCATTTGTATGACATGCAGGCGTTAAGACACGTTCGGGACGCACAGTTGTTGAAACTTCAAACGTGAGGTGTGAAGTCTCATTTCAGTCATTTATATTTAATTCACTTCATGATGTTGCATTGTATTTACTCGTTCTCCCTTGTTTTCCTGGCTCTGCATCCCTGATGCTACACTTCCGAGTTCCCACATTACGATCTGTAAATGACATCACATCCTGCAACTCGGTGTGACCGACCTGCATATCGTGTGATGTGTCTGACAGGTGGATGGTTTGTTTGCAATGGCAAATTTAGCTGCAAGGTTTGACTCCTGCTGAGTTTTATCTGCTTACCAAGAGTATCACACGCAGGTCTGAGTCGTCCCCACACGTTGGCAGGACGCGAGAGAGCCTGGTTTTCTCTGATCACTGCAGCAACCCCTTCCTCATGTGGCATCAGCTTTCCTGAGCCTTCACCCGCGGCTGCAGCACTTTGCCAAAATGTGGCTACGCTTCATGTGACGTGAGCTGATTCACACCATTTATCTTTATTTCGGTTATTGCAAAGGTCTCAAACTTTGCCGCCCTAAAAGTGACACTGTGGCACAGTCATTTTCGCTTGTCACTGATTCCGGAAGAGAAACTGCCCAATAACATGTTTTTTCTACCCTCCACCTCTGCCATTACAGCTTCAGCCTCACCCTTGGAGTATAATTGATTTCCAGCACAATTAATTTTTTTTTATTTGGATTGTAGGTGGCAGTCGTGACACTTCTGTACTCATTTGCATAGTAATTTACGTGAGGAGACAAGGTGAGCCAACAGCTGCGTTCGCTGTCACGCCAGTCAAGATGTATGACGGAAGGGTGTGCAGGAACTGCTGCACGTCTTTATACATGTCCAAATTTATGAGCCCATGTGCTTTTCAGATATTGCGAGCATGTCATCTTCACTGAGGCCCCTGGTCTTACGTCAAAGTCTGTTCTTGTTCAAGAAGCATCGCTCTCCCTTTATGGTGGCAGTTTTAAATGCGTTTATATACAGTATGCATATTTATACCATGGCCTGCGTGACCTGCAGCTGTCAGGTTCCTGCCCTGAGCTGTGTTCTGTTTTGGACTTTTCAGGTGCATCCTGTTTTTATTTTGAAGTATTTTTTCCCTTGTGTTTCTAGTTCAAGCTCCCCTTTGTTTCCTGCAAATTCACCGACACGAGAGCTGTTCCCAAAAGCCGGCCTGCTGGTTTTTGGACTGTATATTTTAAAATTCCAGATTTTAGCCTTCATATGTACCTCTGCCACTTTGACTGCCGACAAGCGTATGGACCCAGTTTCTGGAATAAAACCCTCTAATTAACTCCCTTGTGTTTCTGGCCCGATCCCTTTTCAGTTGAGTCGCACCTGGTTGTACCCAGTTGTCACGACAATTAAAAGACGGCTATTAACCTCGATTGAACCCAAATTACATGTTTAGGATGAGACGTGGAAACCAGTAAAGTGGTGCGTAATGTGTATGCGTGCAGGAGTTAAATGCAAAACACAGCAACAGTAAACTCGGGATCACATGACAAACCAAGAAAGGTGGTGTGCCTTTGGAGAGTACTAGGGGAGAGAGAGAGCGAGAAAAAGAGAGTTAAAGTCGGCGGCAGGAGATTAGGTAATGTCAGCACACAGGGCCCAGGTGCTCTAAATTACTCCAATAAATGACCTGCAAGATAAGCACAGATTGAAAACACATTTCCATGATGACATTCTGGTCACTGCTTCACTCAGAGGGACCGGTTTGAGTGTGTTTTTCCCTGCCCTTTTTTGTAGCATTAGCTATAGCAACTGCCCAGTGGTAGACATCGGTGATAAATTGGCCTGGTTCGTGTTCAGGAAGACAGCTTTAGAGAGAGCACTAAAACTGATTTCTTCCAAGCCTCACCTGTCTGGCGGGTGATCTTTTACAGTCACGGACCTGACCGCTTCTTTAGTCCCTTTGTATGCTAGCCAATGTCCTGCCAGCCTCGAACCTCCTAGCCAAGAGCCTTTTAAGCCTCCTGCCTACTAGCCACAGGCCTGGTAGACAAGAGAATACCAGCCACCAGCCTGCTTGACAATAGCATGCTGGTTTCCATTCTGCTACTCCAGAGCATGCTAGCCAGTCCCAGATACCGGTTACCAGTGAAAGTCAGTCAGGTTTGGAATTTGGACTCCTGCTTGCCCTGAGACAGCTAGCCCATTTAACTGCCTGTTCTGAGCTACCCTGCTAACTGACTCTCCTGACCCGGCTAGCCTGTTATCTGTGTGTCATGAACCTGCAGTTACTAAACCTCCTGTGACTCCACCAGCCAGCCATTTACAGTGGTCCTCCTCGTGGATGGCCAGGAGACGATGAGCTCATCATGGTTCCCGACACCAGTTGTCCTCTCTGCAGCCCAGCACCGAAGAGCCTCCAGAGCTGCTGCCCAGCTCTCAAGCGCCCAGGCCGTTCACTTGAGTTCCGCTGGTTTGAATCTTTCTAGCCCCCAGTCTGTCCACCTGAGACATTCTGTCTTGCACTTGTCTGTCCCTTTGACCATCTATATGCCTTCCATGGCTCTGCATTTTTTTTTTTTTCATCAGCCGGGCCTAACTGCCTTCCTGTGTAGAAACTCAGTTTCTGAAATAAAACTCTGATTAGTGGACTTTCCCTTGTGTTTTTGGTCTAATCCTTTGCATTTAAGTTATATCTTGTACCCAGTTGTGACGGTAATAAAGAGCACAGCTGTCAAAGCTTCATAATCAGCTGGGCTGCTTTGGCAATTTGCTGCCAAATTGATCAGCTAGATGATGGAAGGGAAGCCACCAATATCTTGAAAACAACAGAGTGGGACGCGGCAGACGAAGAGAAAACCGAGTAGAAGAAGGCAATAAACAGCAGACATAGCGACATAAGCCTACTGTAAGACCATTTTGACCTAAATCAGGCATCATAAACACTTATTTAAAACAGACTTGAAATGGTTGATACAGAGGGCAAATGTAAATTACTTTTTTTTTTATATATATATATATATAGAAACACTTTCGCCACACACACACACACACACACACACACACACACACACACACACACACAATAAAATATACTTAGTCATTGCGTTCTATAAAGCTGGCTGGCCATATAATGAGGCAAGAGAGATGGGGGCTGGGTCCTCTCACAGGTCAATGGACTGACAAAGCCCAGCATCCCAGCCTGGCTCCTGGGGGCTGGGACAAGTTGTCTGCTTGCCGTGTTTTGTCTGGGCTGTGTGTGCGTGGATGGGAGTGATCTGTATTCACCTCCACTGTGCTGTGGCCTGTCTCTGTTTAATATTGGCTTGCAGTAGCCTGCCGCACTGTGACCGGGCACTGCAGAGTTCATTCTCTGCTTTTGTTTTATCAGCGCCCCAGGAGGCATTAGTAATTGGTCAGTGTTGATGAGAACAGAAAAAAACAAAACAAAAAAAACCCCATCTTTTTGCAATTACACCTGTGGAAGTGCAGGAGAAAAAAAACAGGCGAAAGACTATGACCTTACCTACTCCTGCTGATTCGCGCAAGAGGTGATTTCGTCAGTCATCTCCTTGGGGATTACAAGTTTGTTGTTTTTTTTAAAAATTTGAATCCTATCTACGGATGATTGACATGAATGTCTGTCTGATATTTGAGGCCCTTCATGTTCAAGTTGCCTAAGTTTACAGCTTTGTGTGCTTTGTGGCAATGGTGCCTTGCCGGGCCGTCTTTCAGAGTCAGTTCCTGTGTGAAATGTGTGAATTAAACACATAAAAGTGGAAACCTGGGTGATTTTTTTTTTTCTCACCTATTCCGTCAATTTGTTCCTCCTCTTTCTTACAAAAATAATTGCTGATGTGCTGAATGTGATGTGAGTCATCTGAGAGAGAGAGAAAGAGAGAGAGAGAGAGAGAGAGATGGCTCTCTGACAGGCTGATGCGCCTGGATTGCATTGCTGATGTTCAGGCAGCTGAGGAACACAGCCAACACACCATTTCCTCCTTCTGTATTCCTCTGAAACAAGTGCTGATGCTGCCCTCACTGTCACTTTGCCACCCTGCTAAACTTTGGCCTGTCTTTGCTTTGAACTCTCATCGCACTTTTTCTTCTTACATTTGCAGCTTGGCTTTGAGGATGTCTTTGTGATATCTATAGTGGCCAATTAAATCTGTCCATGTGTCTTTTTTTTAAAGTTTTAATAACTTGACCTGTGCATATATTGGAAAGTTTCTTCCAAAAAACCCCCCACAAAAATACTGAGGACACTGCCAGCCCCACTTCTGCATTTTCTATTCATGATAAATAGTAATGAAGAGAAATCTCAGCACAGCAACAAAAAGTGGAGATGAATAAAAGTGTTTTCAAAAATTACATTTATTCCAATAAAAAGGTCAAAATTAGGGCAAAAACACAAAGACTTGGTCTGGCAGCCTTCCCGGGTCCAGGTTATCTACACCGTCTCAGGTGCGGATAATCTGTACAAATAAGTCCATGAACCCTCCGAAGACTCTGCCACTGCAAGACCAGCGGGGAAGGACAGACGTAACAGAAGTAGTGCAAAAAATTGTTGACTGTTAGAGAAATCACGCTTTAGGTGAATGTAGCTAAAGTCGTTTTAATATTCAGACCACAAACCACAGCTCTCCAATTTTAATGTTTCGGGCCAAATTATGTCAAGCATGCTACGTCACGGGCTAAAATCTTTTTTTTATTTTTTTCATCAGACCGGAAAAAGTTTTATGTGCAAATGTTACTTTTAATGATGTAATTTAAACTGTTTTCTACTATAAAACCTGATGAGTTGCAATTTAAACCGTTTGAGGACGCAGATTGCCTCGAACCATTTAAGTCCATATAAATAATTTAAGGCTTGAATCGTTGAACCCAGCATAACTCAAGTATTTGTTGGTAACTTTGGTAAATTTATTACCAATTCAATTTAGTTGACATTGCTTGAAACCATTAAGTATTCCACACTTGTGCAGTATTTGTCCAAACTTAATAGAATTTATTTGAACCCAGTATAATTTTGAATGCATCTTCTTCATGCAAATGTTACGAGAAGTTTCATTTGCTTGGGTTTTCTTCCACTAAAGCAAATTAGGACAATGCAGTTGTGACAACTTCATACTTTGTTTCCTCATTTGAATTAAGTAGCCAAAACAGACTGCCTGATATACCACAATTTAAAACACCCTGATACTACCCAGTTTGCTAGGCAAGAGGGAGGCAACATAAAACCAGATGTTGATCTGGTTACTTGAGCATTTATTGACAGAAAGTCAAAAAAGCTCAAACAAATTGGTGACAAAAGGGGGGAAAAGGGCCGGTGGATGCTGCTCAATATGCTCTGCTAGCATAGGCTAACAGAGCAAACTCACCGCCCAGCTTAAAAAGAAAAAAAAAACAGGAAACAACCCAAAATACAACTGCGAGCAGCACCCCTGCTCCTGGCGTCTAACATTGATACTGTGCATGAAAATTAAGTTAACACACACAAAAAGACCAAGTCCTTGTCACAGTTTCCCAGCCTGTCACTGAGCTCAACACCTAATATTCCACAACCACAGTATTCACAGCTAACACAGAGTCAGTCTAGCGCGTTGAACAACATACACAAAACACAACCCAGCCAGCGAGGCGGGCTGCTCAACAGGAAACAGCCGTCAGGAATGAGGGCTAAAAACTTTCCATTGCCGACTCGCAATTGGTTTATTTGGATGCAGCCAGCACAGCAGATTTTAACTAAATCAGTAACTCAGTCCAAATATTCAGCCGTTAGAAAGGTTTGAATGAAAACTTCAGCTCACATGTGGATTGTCCAGTCAGTGTTGATATTAGAGCATATAGCCAGTTACACCAATAAATTCTCCACACACAGAGTTTTGCATGTCGATTGCACATTTTCCATCCATTTTAATTAGTTTTAACAAACTTTAATAATGTTAGTGTGATGGATATTTCTTAATAAATGAAACACATAAGACTATTACATATCTTTTTTTTCTCAACCGTATATTCTACATATTCCAATTTAGTTCAAATTACAGAAATTCATACATCATTCATCTATGCCTCTCATGAATTTGAAACATCTTCAATTTATGTATAGTGGATATATGAACTGGTATTTAACATACATGGGTTTATTAAGTCATGAGATATAATTCATATGTATTAAATTTGTGCTTGACTGATAAATGTGTCACACTAAATTTTGTTAATTTACTTAAAACTATGTTAACCAAATAGATGGAAAATTGAGAAGCAGCCAGGCTTTTTTGAGTGTATGCACTATGACGACCACAAATGACTTCTGCAGCAGGAGAACAGCACTGAGGGATAATTGCTTCAACTGACACATTTATCATCAACACTGACTTTATATCCACATGAAAATTGTTGAATTGCCCTTTAAGCCTGTCTGAAAGACCAACGATACTAAACGTGTCTAAAGAGGAAAGAAAGCTGGTAACATCAAATAAAGCAGGGGCCTGTGATCTACAATCAAGCGGGTCACAGCGAGCTCAGCTTGGAACATTAAAGGAGATAAACACAATTTTCAGACCCTGCTGACTTTCGAGAGTGAGGAACGGTGCCTCCGTTCACAACTTACTCCGCCTCATTTCTCAGGGCCTGCGACTGAGGTTTGAGCTGCTTTTCTCCCATCCTCAAGATTCAAGAGGACAACTTGGATAAACCCCAAAAAAAGCCACTTAGCTTCTCAGGGTAGCTCAAACGGAGTGTATGGATGAGCCCAAACAAGTCCAAACAAATCGCATTTGGCAGAGATCTGTGAGACATTGCCAATGTTTTACTCTTTTATTCTACTTTTTAACAGCTTCCAGGCATAATAAAAGTAACACCTGTTCCAACTATTACAACGATTAAAACCATGAATGGTCAGATGTTTGTGAGGACCTGGACTCAATGCAGAAGCTTTCTCAGGCATATTCTAAAAAAAAGAAAGAAAAGAAATGTCGCCGGAACCCCACTTATGGTGCTATATGAAAGTAAAGAGAGTTGTTGGGGAGTGTAATGATTCTTCCTGTTCGTAGTGTTTGTGATGCCCTTTTATATGACGTTGATGGCTGAATCCACATTCACTCTGGCTGCTTAAGTTCAGCTGAACGAGTTCTCAGCGGT
>CAAKHG010014456.1:0-17614 GCA_901007715.1 Dactylopterus volitans
TTTTTTTTTTTGCTCCCAGGTCAGCCAGCCACTTCAAGCTGAAGGTGCAGGTGTGTGTGTGTGAGATGTGGACGGCAAGCTGCTGGAGGAGGTGTGTGTGTGTGTGTGTGTGTGTGTGTGTGTGTGTGTGTGTGTGTGTGTGCGTGTGTGTGGGCAGAAGTGATGAAGAAAAGAAGAAAGACAGGGTAGACAAGAGGGAGAGGGAGAAGTTGTCCTCTGCTACATCCCCTCCCTCACATCCTATCAGCGGAGAACAGTACTTAGAAATCCTTAATGAAAGCGATCAGCTAATTTAGCCTTTTTTTCCTGAGATCACTTGAGGAAAAATGGAGGGACTGATGAGGAATAGCGTGTGTGTGTGTGTGTGTGTGTGTTTGAAAAGTTCAAACAGACAATCCAACAAAAATCTGTTGTTGTCATGTCAGCAAACACACAGCCGAAGCTGCTCTAAACCGCGAATGACATGATTCCGTTTTCCGGTGAAGCAGATGCACGTGCAGGCCATTCTTCATTCTTCTTGCACTTGGAAGAGCTAACAGGAAGTAGGAGAATATTGATGAATGCCACAAAAGTTCTTCCAGTGTTCCTACGCATAATTTCAGATCAGATCTTTGCGCATGAATGTTCCATGCATGAGGAATGACGAAGACCGAAGAGGTTATTTAAAGGACTGAGCAAGAACCAGTTCAGCTGTCAGTGAAGGTTTTGACTCCGAAAAGGGATGGAAAATGGGAGATTTTTGGAGCTTGGAGTCAGCAAATGGGTTTCCATCCACTCCAGAATGGCATTAAAATCAACAACAAGCTTGACTTTGAGGCCTGGTTTCGCGCCAGTTGCCCAGTTCCTATCCACGACCATGCGATGACAACGCCGAGGAAGGCAGCCAAGATGCTCCTCCCTCCTGCTACGTCCTCCATCTCCTGCAGGATGTTCCCAGGCCAGGTGAGGTGCATCACCCATCTGGCGCGGACTGAGCTTGGACCACCAAGGCGCAGAAGAGGGAGGGAAGAAGGAGGCCAACCGAGCGTCCAGTCCGAACCAATCCAAATCCCCGTTGCAAAAGTAATGATGTTTTAGTGCACGTCAAACCCGACCAACCTGCCTTCCTGCCCTCCCATGACACACTTTCGGACCATGTCTAGATGTCAGAACACATGGGCGGCATGATGCGCGAAGAAGCCAAAGCTAGGCGCGAGATTGACAAGCCGGGAGCGTCGTTATTTTTTTATTTTTTTTCCAGAGAAGACTGAAGCGGATAACAAGCAAGAATTGAGGGTTACGGAGGGAGAGGCAAGGTGAGGAGACGGGAGCCAGGCGAGGAGGATGGCAGAAGAGATAGAGGAGAGATGAGAGGAGCGATAGGATGATGGACGCCTGAAGGACACTTGTACTTCGATAACAGATACCATCGGAGAAGATGCAATCTCCGCTCCTATCTCGCAGCACCACACACTGTTAATGGACAGCAAATAGAGCACGGCGCGTGTGTGTGTATGCGCGCGCGCGTCCATGTGCACGTGTGTGTGTGTGTGTGAAGTGGTTCCTTTCATGATCAAAACATACATGTTGGCTATGTCTCCTCGACGTTACCATTTTGCTTTTTATACACCCCCTACATTTGTCTTTTCCTGCCGAACCTGCTTTCAAGCCATTACGTGGCTATTATATCACAAATGACTCATTCCAGAGAACAAGAGAATGGTGGTGCGGGGGGGTAAAGGGGAGGAGGGGGGGTACTTAATTGAATGAAATCATTTCTCCAAGTTGGCAAACTGGTTCAAGTGCTATTAAGTTGTTCACAGGCTCGCATTAGCTCTGTGTCTCTCTCTGAAAATGCTGGTGGTTGTGGGTAACAAAAGAAAATTGTCACTGGCGAGATGTGTTTGGGGTCTCTTCAGCCCTGTTTTTTTTTTTTTTTTTTTTTACCCCCCCACCCCCTACACGTTGAGACGCACACACGAGCGCATGCATGCACACACACAGTCAGGCGCATCCATCAGCCAATCATGTGGACAGATGGGTCATCAGCTCTCTAATTGTGTGATTGGCTGAAATCAGAGGCAGAGGAGGCAATGGAAGGTTGGATGACACATTAGGTTTCTTTTCATGTAAACAGGGGAGTGTACGTGTGTGTGTGTGTGTGCGTGTGTGTGCGTGCGCGCGCGCTCGTGTGTGTGTGTAGATGTGTGGGCATTTCTTGTTGGTTTGCATGCATAATCACATCATTTTACTGTGAAATCAACAAGTATTTAAAGAAAAAGCTGACGCACTGAGGACGGGGAAGCCAGAAAGTAGCCGATCACGGATATTTGGCTGGCGTGCGTGCGTGCGTGCGTGCGTGCGTGCGTGCGTGTTCGTGATTTTGTCCTTGCAGAGATGTGGCCAAAACACATTAGAGCACATCTGTCCACTTCATACCCACTCCTCATCCTCCTCATCGCCATTCTGAAGAGCTCTCTATCCATCCATTCTTCCATCCATCTATCCATCCATCCAAACTGTTTCTTGAATGGATTCATTTATGCAAATTTTTTTGTGATATTGAATTCAGCAGACATGAAATGAAAGATCAAATAAAGGCCGGGGGCTTCACTCTGGCCCCTTTCTCTCGCACACATACATGTTTCCCTTCTTCTTTCCACTGGAAATCATAATCTGAAGTTGGGTTGTGACTGCATTGTAACATAGACTGTTGACCGCTTTAACTCATTGTATAGAGGACCCAGTTGTATATTTTGTGCAAATAAAGACAGCAAAGAAATTTGAACTTTACTAAAAAAAAACCCCAAAACACCAAAAATACCCCTTTGAGATTATGACATCTGGATCAGCCAAGCAACCAACCGGCCACAAAGTCACCACACGGCATGCTGGTAGTATACTTTACAATTTAGATAACACACGATACAAAGAACAAACTAAGTAGCTGTGAGAAAAGACAAACTCGTCAGTGTAAAGAGAAATAATCACAATCAAAAAAATCAGTGCCAGAGTATGTTTGGAAAAGGCCACCTCTTGAGTCACAACAGAGGAAGAATAAATAAGAGAAGTGACAATTTAGAAGTTGTGCTTTTATGATCAAAATCCAGTATCTAAAAAAAATCTAAAAGGCAGGGCAAAGTACATGTACTTTTACCTCTTGGCCTCTGATCGATATGATGTGCTGACAGACAAATAAGATCAAATACATCCAAATAAAAGACATGTCAAGTGGGACAATATTGGGCTTATTGCCTCTAGAGTTTTGGAAAATAGATAAAAACAACTGATTTCAGTAATGAGTCATTATCAGGGCAAAATTTCTGTTCTTCCATTACTTCCCTCAGGCAAAGAGGTCATGTTTTTACTCATGGCTCCCGGTTTGTTTGTTTTTATGTTTGTTTTGGAGAGAAAAAAAAACTTCACGGAATTTGGCGCGGAAGGATTCAAATTCTTCATTTCCCAAAATCAAAGTGCAGCTGCTTTCTAGCTAAAGAATCAACGCCGACATGCTCAAGCAGCAAAGCATTTAAGCTCATTTGTTGTCTGCCGTTGATGAATCCACCTTTGAAAAGTGAAGTGTGAGTCGGTGTTTTTGGTTGGAGGTTGTCTAAAATACATTTGTTGACCAGTTGATGCCTGTTGGCATGCTTGATGTGTTTACCCAGGTTTGATTATTTACATAATCATCATATTTGGCATCGAAACTGGCTCATTAAATGACCCTTCTCCCGATCGTCTTGTCAACTGAACGTCTGTTTAGTGCTTAAAGGCAAGATTTTGCATCTCCAGTCTCGTTCTGAGAAAGCTGTGAACATTTTTGCAGACCACTTTCTGTCCAATGCAGGTTTGTCGACCAATAAAGGTTTTTTTTTTTTTTTTCCTCAGTCCATAAAAGTTCAGATTCAAAATCAACCAGAAGAGGCAGCGCGGGCAGGTGGTATTTAACGCGTTCACATTCACATGAAAGCATGTACGCGTACGCGGCCCTGTTTTATTCAGCAAATCAGAGTGTGTTTGCGACCTGTTGCTTGCTCTCACGCTGACGACATACAGAGCACACACACACTCTCTGCGAAAGCGTGTGTGTGTGTGTGTGTGTGTGTTGTGTGTTTGCGTTTATTGATTTGTCTTTTCCTCAGGATTCCCATCTGTATTAAATACCGTTTACTCTCCAGCTGACGTCTGCAGCGAAGGCACACACACGTTTACCAAAGAAATCTTTACCTGTGTATGTATGTAAATGTGTGTGTGTGTGTGTGTGTGTCTTTGCAAACAATGTGCGTGCGCACGTCTAATCATTTATCAAGCTTCACCCCCCTCCCCCCCGTTCTTCACTAAATCCTCCCCCTTCATTGTTTCTTTATTTCAGATGTTTAATTGATGTGCTGTTACTTCTAATGTGTTTCTGCCCATCTTTCTTTCCGTCTGTCTCTTTCTCCCTCCATGTGTAGCCCGATAATTAAAGTGCACTGATATATAATTACAGTGCATATTTACCTCAAGTCCCGTCTCCGTGAATGGAAAGGCTCTCCTCCTCCTTTGTGGCTGCGCATTATCAAATGTTATTATTTGCATCCCGTTCGGCTTCTCAGCCGTCCGCTCATTAAGGCCGCGGCTTTGAGAAAATTAACAACCTCATATGCAAATTGAAAGAGGGGGAAAAAATTGGTTTGCCGCGAAAGCGCGGGCAGTATGAGAGAGTGTGGGATTGTGTGTGCGCGCGCGCGTGTGTGTGTGTGTGATCAGACCTCTTTTTTAGGAGTGTGTTTGATACCGTCTTCGCTCCCCCCGCAGTGTCACCTGTGAACGCCGTCAATGCGCTTTCCGCTCAGTTCCATCAGCAAAATTCAAGGAAACTCAAAGTTCATTTCAAATACTCAGCAGTAAGAAGTGAATATTCCTAAAAATAAATAAATAAATAAAAAAATTTGCAGTGGCAGATAAATAGAAAGGTGCTGACCTTGAGTTGGTCTTACACAGACATAGCTGTGCCCAAATTGTTGCAGTCTGATAAAAAAAAAAAAAAAAGTCACCAATAGCGGGAAGAAAAAAGAAAAACTAATTAACTTTTTTTGTTCCCGCTGCTGATTCAATTCAAGGAAGATTTTTTTTTTTTTTTTTCCTCCTGATGTTTCTTTACAAATTTCTTAATTGCTGTTTGAAAAGAAAGCCATGTTTGGATGGAGGTCATCTGTTATTAAACTCCTCTCTGATGCCGCAAGAGGAATTATGTCTCCCGTGTATACGGCGATAATGAGTGGGCTGGAGAGTTAAAGAAAACAAGTGTTTGATAAGTTTTGATATTTTTTTTTTTTTTAAATTTATTCACATTTGTGTTGCTTTTAAAAATATAAGTATCACCCACCCCCCCTTTCACGTGAGAAAATGCCGTCAGATCGATGTGCTCCGCTCTTGACATTTGAAAATCCATGCTTGACAGAAACCGCAACAAAAAAAATACTTTGAACGAGGATGCACTCCTTGACTTCACGATTCAGGTAAATCTGAAGTCTTTTTGACAAGTTTGATCTTTTTTTCTCCACGTCATCCTCAAGATTATAATATGTAAACGGCGAATATATCAAAAGGGTGAGTCTCTTTTTCTTTTTCATACCGAAGCGACATTTAATTTTTAACACAGAAAAATCAGTTCATGTTTAGTGGCTTAAGTTTCAAACAAACGGGTTCAGGTTCAGGAGAGGTCCTGGTTTGGGGACACTTATGGGGTCTCAAACCATCCTGTCATGGCGAAGTAAATACCTGGAATATTGGCGATTTGACTGGTGTTCACTATTTTTGCTTTGCAATACACCTCGATTAGATCTGGCTCCACCTCCGCTTGGCGGTTCTTCCCATGAGATGTTTCCTTCGGTTGGGTTTTTCAGTCTTCACTCTGCTGTTGTGTCCAGTGGTGGCCGAGCAACCACAGGCGTCCCTGGATACGACTCACATGGAACCTTCCTTTGTGTCCCATTTCCTTATTTCCCGTCGTCATATTCACGTTGGCCACTAGAGGGCAACCGTCAGTCGAGCATGGGGAACATGGGTCGTTTTAACCGATTGCATTTAAGACCCACTCGGCTGTTTTCCTTAGGAGGAAATTCTCCAAATTGAACGTTGAGGTTATATATTTCAACAAAAATTCTATTTCTCTTTGGCGTTGCAGCGAAAATGTCACAACATATTCCTTTGGATATTCTGGATTAATGGGCTGATGTGATGTTCTTGAGAGAAGTCATAATGGCAACATATGCAAATACTGAATTGCCGGCTTTCTGCATTGATATGCAAATGACCTCGCTTTTCCATGATGGTTTGACTCATATCCTTCACTTACGCTTTTAAGAGATTAAACTGGGTTCATGTTCTGTCCTTGTTCATTTCATCTGGCCCGCGATTTTTTTTTTTTTTTTTTGCTTTGTGGTATATTTGAGGGCAATTTCTAGTTATTGTGATGAGCATTTTCAGGGTATTTTTATTTCTATTTTTAAGTCCGAAAACGCTTCTCGTTACATTTGCGCGAAATCCAGGTCCAGCGTCTTTAAAGCTGTATTATGCTCACACTTTTCACGGTCTTTTTTTAAGCAATAAAAAAAATGTGGGCCAACATGTCACTTTTAACCTATCCAATAAATACTTGACACTGCATTCAGAGCTTGACAATACCTCCAAAGGTCAGCCAGTTATATGCGCTGAAAGCGCAACAGACAGAGCAGCTGCATTGTTATACTTACTCGGAAAAAACCTGGTGAATTTAGTCCAGTCAAGGCTAATTTATCTGTAATACATGGAGAAGATGTAGAAACTCAGTCATGCAGTCATACAAAATATTTTGTTTGGTCAAAAAAAATACCGTTTTGCATTAACTACAGTGACCTGCACTTGGCATCGCTTCCTTTTCCTGAGCACAAATTATTTCTTGATTACTTTGGCTTTTTCGAGTATTATTATTGATTAAACTATGTGTGATCATCAGTAAATACAGAGGATAATCGAGATTTGAACATATTTGCTTTCGTCATGTTGCCACCTGCTGGTGGACATGTGTAATTTTGAGGATGTGAGACGTATGTGCTCCATTACACCAGATCTGAACGTTGACGTTACGTTGATGGTTTAACATGAACCAAATGCCATATCAAAACCCGCCGTCTGGTGGTGTATTGGCAAATATTTTGACACTTTGACCCTTTTTTTCCCGGTTGATAGTGCCACCTAATGGCTGGTTGGTGCAAAAATTTGCACTGAGTTTCAGTATCACATGTGGAACCATGTTTCATAACAATAGCACTGATCAACACTTCCTGTTTTGAAAGGAAGTTGTTTCATTCTAACTTCTGTGCCTTTCGCATAATGAAGATCATTTCAGTGACTTTTTATGATGAGTTTCTGAAAATTCTACATCCCAAGTTCCATTGGACTTTAAAGCCCAGGAAGCATCAAAAAGCATGATCTGGCTATTTTCGCCGTTCTGCAGAACAAAATTACACGCGGGCATGGGCGTGGCTTATGTCAGGAGACGGGCATGGATTCGCTGAACACGTGCACGTAAGGTTTTTGAAGGTGCAACGCACGATGCGGAGGTTCGTGCCCGAAACGGGTTTTCACTGAAGAGAGCGCCACCTGCCGGTGGAAACATGTAATACTTGCCGTCTGAGGCGTGAACGTCCTTTTGCACCAAAGCCTCCTTCACACAACCCTCGTGGTCGATGCTGCAGTGCAGCTTTTATCTCCAGAAGAATAAAAAGAAGAAAAAAAATAAATTCAATAAAAAATTTTTTTTTAAAAATCGAGTGATGTTCTCAGCACTTCCGCTCCACCCCCGGGCTCCTAATAGGAACATGTCGAGTTAAAATACAGATAGTGAGCTCACTATACATGCTGGCGATGTTACCCTTCCCTCTGTCTCTTCCCCTGTGCTGTAAGCCATCTGCTCTGGAGGACGCCCAAGTCACACTTTTCTGAAAGACAAACCTGTGTGTGCATTGGTGAGAGTGTGTGCGTGTGCGTGTGTGTGTGTGTGTGTGTGTGTGTGTGTGAGTGAACAACAGTGGTTCAAAGCCAAAATGAACATCAGATACATTAGCAACACCTGTACTGGAAAAAAAAAAAAAAAAAAGTGTGACAGCAGCTTGAATGATGACCCCAGTACCAAAAGTGAACGGGACCTTTAAACGAATCGCGACAGCAGCTGGAGTTTCGCATTTAGCTGCCTGCCGCATCATCTCACGTCCTCTTTTGTTGTCATGTTTTCTCCAACTGGTTCGAGTGTCAGGCTGTCAACACAGTACGCAAAAAAAAAAAAATAAAATAAAAAAAATACGACTTTTAGCGCAGCTCGGTGGAGGTGGCAGTGTGGGCTGAGGAAAAAGCCATTAAATATTTGGGTCATATCCATTCTATTTTTTCCATTTTGTCTCAGTTTATCAGGAAAATAAGTCATCGTGAATATTTTTAAGACGTTAACGGCATTCATTTTAATTTTCTGTCACCAGGTCACCAACCAGTGGAAAACAAGGACCCAGCTTGCAGTTTGACGGCACTGTGAAGTTCTGTGGGATCATGGGAGCTGTTGTCTTCATCATCGACGCTCACAAATGAGTGAGTAATGTATTCCAAGATTTATTTTTTTTTCCCACATTACTTTCAGCCAAATTTATTCATGTTGGGTCATTTCATTAACAATCCTGCAGGTAAGTAAGCTCACGATGTCTTGTGAGTAACGGCGTTGCACATGTGAGCAGACGCAGCAGCTTGGTGGCTTACATGACCACTTCACGCAGCTTGGTTTTCAATATATAGCATATCTATAAGGTCACTATTTGAATTATTTTTATTTGAATGAGATGTAATCGATGGAATCAGTTTGCTACGTTGAAGCAACTCGAGGGTGTCAGTTGCCTTTGACCGACAGGCGACCAAACGAGACACCTTGACACCGACCTTGGTTCACAAAACACGTGCCTCTGCGTTTAAACGGTTATAGAAATCTTTGGGATTAATGTAAGAACACATTTAAAAATATTTAAATTTGCCATGTTTCCAAATATATGTCACACCTTTTAAGTTTGATTATGATATGATTAAGGCAATTAAGTGCAATGCAGTAAGGACAGGGAAATGCATTGTGAGAATGTTTTCTCTTTATATCTTAGAAGAATTGAAAATAAGAGGTTTGAAGGTGCCCAGATTTCAATGTCTCCCATTTCCCTTTCATTTCACTGACATCTCTTGACCCCCTCCCTGTGAGCATAAATCATTGTGCTGTATAGTTGCATATGAAAGAGACGGGCAGAAAGGCTTGTTGCTTGTGAATAATATACTAAAATTAAGTGTTGTATGTCTTGAATGTGCCAATGGAACAAGCAGATATAGAATATGCATGAAAACTAACTTTGAAGGGGAGCATTGAGGATGAAGAGGTTTAACTGTGCAGATGCTGCTGTGTGGGGGCCAATAGGTGGTGACTTACTGCTCTCGACCCTGCCGCACATCATACACACACTCACGCGCACGCACACACACACACACACACACACAGGGCACGTGTACAGCACACACCAATCGCAGACAACTCATGACCCTGCCAGTGAAATGAAGTAAGTCAGAGTTTTATTGGCCAGTCAGGCAGTTTCGCTCCATCGGTGAACAAAAGCAGACGGCAGAGAGGTTTCAGTGTGGAGACAGAGAAAATGGTCTCGCCAATGAAGGGAGAAAATCAAAAATAGGATCCAAAGGTAGAGAAGCGGAGCATGCGTCAGTTTATGACTGGCAGGGCTGCAAAGAAAATGAATGCAGACAGGAGTGCGTGTTTCCAGGAAGCAGGAAAAACAGTGTTTAGTTTGTTTGTAGGAGGCGAAGAGAGACAGGCAGGCAGGCAGGCAGGCAGGCAGGCAGGCATACTGATTATGCAGCATCCATTGTCAGCTGGCTTGCTAATAACTGCAATGCACAGTGCTGCGCTCTTCAGAAACCATTATGAAACCCGGATAAGAAGTCTGACCTCTTTTAGTGTGGTAGACTTGTTGGTTCTTACAATGAGAGAGGACTGAGAGGCGAACAGAGGGAGGGAGGTTGTTCTTGCGCATGAATCGGAGGAGGGAAGGTCGAGGAAGAGAAAGGAGGGACGGGGAGAGGAGGAGCAGTTGAGCAGAATGGAGTTATGATTTCAAAAAAAAAAAAACATAAAAGAATTGACAAGGGAGAGGGGTGGGGCAACAAACCCATTAGAGGGGACGCAGCAATACAGCACTGATTTCAGCGTTAATAGAGCAAAACAAGACTTGTGTGTCTTGAGCCGCGTAAACACGTCCGACGCCGCGCCGGAAAATCGCAAACTGAAGACGCATTACAGTCGCGGGGTCTTCAAAGGGGAGAAGCTGCATAGTGTTACCTTCACTACAATCAAGATTACCTCGTGTGATGGTCTTTTCTTATCCATATATTCGCATATCGAGACACAATATGCGCAGCTACACTGGCATCCCCGCGGCGAGCCCGGCTAAAAAAGTGCTGACGACATTGTCGCATTCAGTGCGCGGATTTGTCGGCGCGCTTCCCCCGCGCCGCGTCACGATCGCTCAGAGCGGGACTCTTCAGTGCCGCGGTTAGATCAGTCGCCGTCGACAGGAAACCTTTGGAATGCGCGCTATGAGACGGCGAGGTGCGTAAACGCTGAAGTGTGAATCCGGCCTTTATGGAGCCGGCGTCGGAACGTCGCGCACGCACGCACAAATATTTCTTCATCCGAGCAGCAGTCAGGAGCCTCTACAACCAAACTCAAACGGCCTCACGGTTTAATTAACTCTATTATTTCACTAATGCACTTGGTCGCCCCCCCCCCCCCCAATCATATTATAACAGCATTTTTTTTTAAGGAGGGTGAGGTGGGGGTTGGCGGTGTTCTCCCTGCTGTTAAGTGTGGTGTTGGCTGTTCATTAATGCTAATTATTACCTTTTGTCTCTCTTGTGGCCTTGTCTAATTAGGAGTAGTCACAGTTAAAAGTTTCACACCCTCCGAATGTGTAAAACGCGAGATAATGGCGGCATACACTCAATCCGTCCACAGGCTGCCCTCCGAAGGGGAGACGTGGACGTCTGAGCTTCACTGACAGCGCGAGCCGGTTTGATCGCCGGCGCAAAAATCTTCAGACTGACAAAGAGCAATAAAATGTATCAACCCTTTGAAAAAAATAATAAAACGAACTGACTGGGTAAGTCTTCTAACACAGAGCCCATTCAGACCACTGTCACAGTAATGCAGCGTATTTATGGGTGTGTGTGTGTGTGTTAGAGAGAAGGGGAGGGACAGGGAGGGAAGTGCGGGGGGGGTAATAGTATTGTTAATGGATGTGAAGTATGTAAAATTGGATGTTATTAGGGTACAAGGCTTTGCCGCATACTTTACATGGACACAATGGAGGAGAAAGATGGGACGGTGGGAGGTGGATTTTATAATCAGGGCAGCATGAAGAACACCAATAAGTAAATGTCTGAGCATTTGGTGTGAGTAACGGCGCGTCCGAATCGCGGTCCGTGTCTGTCATGATCGGGTCTTCCTCTGGCTCCAAAACAAAAGATATTTAGATGCTTAGAATTAGAAGCATGTCAGCACTGGATTGTGGTCTGTTGCGGGTTTAGTCAGGGGGAACTTGCATCTCTTGGTAGAAACTTTCGCCTTGACCCTTCGTGTTGAGGTTCTCTCTTGGCTCTGGGAAGGGCTCTTAACACGGCAGACTCACCCCGGAGGCCATTAAGTAGATGTTCTGGAGCTTTCAGTCCCGCCGCCTCATCAGCAGATTGAGTTTGCTCATTTCTCACGACGTCCAAATGGCCCGCGCGGACGTTTAAGCGACGCTGCAACCCAGAAAGTCGGATTGCGTCAATATGTGGAGAGAAAGTCCTGACCAAGAACTGTAACGAAACTGTAAATAACTCATTTCAAACTTCAGAGGACAATAATGGATATGACTGGGATGATTTTCAACGCGGTCGGACAAACGATAGAAACATTGACAGCCGATTAAAATTCGCCTGATTTTACAGGGCACCTGATTGAATTCATAATAGGCTTATTCGATGTAATATTACTCCGCAAATTACACATAAAGTGTTCATTTTACGGTACCTGGGGCCTTGCTCGTCTCGCCGTCTCCATGGCCGCCTCAGCTCTTCACTCTCCTGTACTTTTGTGTGTTCACCCTCTATATGTTGCACGAATCAGTTCTCGTTTTTTTGTTTATTTTTTTTTTTCCAACAGTTCAATGTTACATTCTCGCACAGTGTGAGCGCAGCGGAAACGGGAGCCAAATTCCTTGCTTGTGTGCGCAAACTTGGCCAACGAAGCTGATTCTGAGTCTGATTCTCCAAAGTGAAATTGTTCCGCGCTCTTCAACAGTGGCCAGCATTCCCTCACTGATGCCGACGCACTCTTAAATAATGTCTTCAAATAAACGTGTCCTAAGAGTCCAAAACCCAAAGTTTTGGATTCCCCTTTCCTCTCATCTTTGACAAATTTGTGAGCCAACATGCTGTTTATAGAACTTTTTCTCATTGTGGATGCACACATATTTATCATATTGTCATAATTCTCGGGCCTTAAGCACAGTGAGACACAAAAGAAATGTTTGCTCCTGGTGAGAAACGGTGTCTCGTCTTGCCCGTCGCTCCTTTCGTTGCTTATTTCTGTCCCAAAATAGTTTGGGGCTCGACGGGTCGTTCGTGTCCCGGAGACCTTGAACGAGGATAATCAGCCGCTGGAGCCAGATGTTCTGATGTCCTTGGACATAAGTGATGAAGCAAGTCATGACTGGTCAGTTCTTGTTAAACGACTTGCAACGCTGCGTTAAAAAAAAAAAAAAAAGTCTGAATTTTAGACGACCCGCAGCTGCATCACCGTCAGATTTGCGCGTGTTCAGCCAAAAACAACGAATTTGTGTCTGCAGAAAGAGGCGACAGAAAATGTTCTTTTTTTTCATTTTTTTTTTTTTTTATCTGAGATAATGACACAATGTGAATGGCCGACAAAAAGGCTGGGGGCGATGGAAATTTCCAGAATGAAAATGTGAGGCGGGGGTGATGTTTGGGGCGGGAAAAAAAACAAAAAAAAAAAACCAAGTGAAATGGACAGAGTGATGGCAGGGGAGGACCGGCGGGGGGAAGTAATCAATCAGGAGAAAGCCGAGAAGACACCAACAATGGAGAGAGCGAAAGGTGCAGGAGGAGAAACGTGAACAGATGAGAGAAATAAGCGAGGTGGGAGGAGAATAAAACACAGGCAAGAAAAAGACAAAGTTTCTTCTTTATTTTTTTTTTTCCCTTTTTCTTTTTTTCGAAGGATTTGAATAAACTGCAAGGCTAGCGATAATAACTCCTCAGATCAGGGCACGGTCACTCCTTTGGAATAAATGAATAGTAATTGATTGGTGCAAGAACAGTGCATAATGCACGGCGCGGCTCCTTTACCACCCACCAATCTGCTGAGGAGACTACACGTAGGTGTGTGTTTTTTTTTCCCTGTCTTAAGTATCGCTCTCCAGTCTGTTAGCAGAGTGAATAGAAGTTGTTTGACAGGCACATATTAGGCCGTCATGGCCAACATGAATAAAAGAGGCTCGGATAGCAAGAAAACATAAAACAGTCATTAATGTTGGTAGCCGGCTCTCCTCTGGAGGAGACAAAGACGCACGTGTTCATTGTGGCACACTTGTAGCCAAAGGCAAAGACTGACACACACGCACACACACACACACGCATGCACACACACGCAGCGCACGCACCAGAGGCCAGAGGTGACGGGGCCATGTTTCCCCGCGAAAGGATAATAGCAAGGATTGAAAAGATTGTAAATTATATGACGGGGGTTGAAATTAAACGATAAGACATACACAGGCACTTCACATACACATTTACCGCGTAATGATGCTTTTACTGAAAGGGAGCGAAGGCACAAAAACACGCACGCGCGCGCGCACACACAAAGAAAAGGAAGATGCTATATGTCGAAAAAGAGAATTCTCGCTGCGGGCCATGCTGCTTTATACATCGAAATAGATATGCAGATGGTGTGTTCACTTGTGCGTCCGCTTTGCCCGTTGCAGGCACTGCGTCCTGCTTTTGTCTTCATAAGCTTCCATCCGTAATCTACAAAGTACCGAGCTGTAGAATTATGCCCTTTATTGCTTCTCATAATTAAACACTGCAGCATTGTCTCGCAGAATTTGCATGACGAGAACAGTGGATGTGAAGACACTGAGCTTTTAAGTTGAAGTTCAATCAAACCTGCAATTTTTTTTCCCCTTCTGCAAGAAAGTTTTTTTGTCACATGGCGGCGTTATTGTCACATGGCGGCTGTGTTTGCCTTGATGAACGGAAGTCCAATAATCATTCAAATGTAGCTCTGTTTTTGGTCTCCACCAAAGCCTAATGGGAATATTTGACAACTGACGGTTGCTTTTGGTAGAAAACAGCTCAAGTTAAACAGCAGAAGAAGAGTCAACTAAATCAGTCAGCTTTCAGGTTGCTGAACCAAAACAATGCACTGAAAGTTGCGAGAATGTGCCTCAGTTCTGTTGCTGACATAAAGCCACTGATTGTTGCACTTCACGTCAATAAAACAGGCCAGAAATTTGCAAAAAAAAAAAAAAAAAAAAGAAGAAGCAGACTGCAGGTTTTACATGTGGACGGAACGTTTCATTGTGTATCGCGCGTCCGTTTGAAACCACAGGACAAACAGTGTCAGTGTTATTCTTTAATATGACTGCAGGCAGTCGCATGTCGCTGTGCTGGGATGGCAGCGCTCTGCTAAATGATGCATGCTGAGAAGAGCAATCAAGAGAAAGTCCTCATGTAAGGAATGTGTGTGTGTGTTTGTTGGTGATGGCATGTTTTGTTAACTTTTCCTCTGATATGTAATATGCATCATATCAAATGTTGGCTGTTGCATGACATCCAAGTGGGTGGCGAGCTGTTGCAAAAGCAGCTTTGCGTGTGAAGTCACAGGAAAAGTGAAGATTGGGCGGGAAAGAAGAAGTAGAAGGTTCAAGAAAGAAAAAATAGGGTCAAGAAATTTCTAATTTCTATGCAGTGGACGCAGAGATTCTTATTTAAACAATCCCGTGACTCAGCCGCTCGTAAATCGGGAGATGTTTTTCAGATTTAACTTCGGGGACCAGCTCACGAAATGTTTTTATCAGAAAAAAAGTGATCGCCCACCGAGATGTGATCATCAAGATTATCCATGATATCAGGAGCACCATGTTTCACAAACTTAGAGGCTACACCTGAAAAACAACCGCTGTGTGTGTCGGTGCTTGTGTGTGTGTGTGTGTGTGTGTGTGTGTGTGTGTGTGTGTGTGTGTGTGTGTGTGTGAGAGAGAGAGCCACTGGGGTGGCGAGGAATGACAAGCATGTGGGACATTTTCCAGAGCTCCGCTTTAGTGGATCCGACCGCTCCGGACTGGCAGGACCCAGAAAAGAGAGAGAGACAGAGGGAGAGAGGGAGGGAGGGGGAGGAAAACTGGAAAGTCACAGCAGCACACACACACACACACACACACACACACACACACACACACACGACCGATTCCACCCTGGTGTATTCTGGTGTTTGTTTAGATGATGAATAGGTGCACTTTCCCTCTCTCACTATCTCTGTCTCTCTCTCTCTCACACACACACACACACTCTCTCACACACACACACTCTCTCACACACTCACACACACACACACACACACACATACCAGGATACGGTGCAGCAGGGTGGAGCAAGTCACGGCTGCAGCTCATTGTTGTTCTGGCTGACAGACTTCCTGTTCCAAGCAGCAATGACGCCCATCACCAAAACACAGCTGCACACACACACACACACGCACTCACACTCACACTTCATTCACACTCACTGGCACACTCGCACACACATTCATACCTGTGGAACTCATCATCTTTTTTTCTTCTTCTCTCAAACACATAATTATGGATTTAGATTCTTACACACTCACACACACTCACACACACTCACACACACTCACACACACACACTCTGTAGTGTGGGAAGCCTGTAGTTTGGATCCATATTTAAACCAGATGAGCAGAGACCTGTAAATCCTTTGATTACGAGCTGCTGCAGAGACTCACAAACGCCATCTGGCTCGGCCAATCAGAGTCATCAATCGCAGCCTTTGATGCTTCCCGCCTCGGGATGCGTCCGGCTCCGCCCACGAGACTCTCTGTTCACCTGAAATCATCCAGGGAAGAAAAAACAAATCATTTGAGTGAAAACTTTCAGATTTGATAATCTGAGTATGACAGATTATATTTGCCTCGTTCGTCTGCTGGCGGCGGCGCTGCCGGTTACTGGCCCAACGACTCCATGGAGGATGAAAGATCACGCCTGTGTTCAGTTATTGCGCCGACATAAGCTATCATACACGGTCATACGCCGTCATACGCCGTCATACGCGGTGGATGGACGTCGCTTGAGCGGCGCCGGCTGAGGTTCCCGGCTGCCTTCGTCCTCGCTGCTTCGTCATCCTTCACTCAGGCTTCCATTTTCTACTTCTGCCTCTTTTGAACTTCACTCCTAATTGAGCGTCGTCATGCCAGCGAGCTCCTTGGTGTGTGTGTGTGTGTGTGTGTGTGTGTGTGTGTGTGTGCGCGCGTGCGCGTGTGTGTGTGTGTGTGTGTGTGTGTGTGTGTGTGTGTGTGTGTGTGCGTGTGCGTGTGCGTGTGTGTGTGTGTGTGTGTGTGTGGCCCATTGGGGTTTTGGCTGCTTCACTGTCATAAACCACCAGAACCGAATCCTCCGTCTGAGGAGCCTTTTTTTTTTCATTATTTGTCTATTTTTTATTTCTTTTCTTTTTTTGAATGTCAGCGCTTCTGAAGTCGGCGACCCCCCATTCGACCGCTTTTTGGTCCGGGAGTCGGCCCAGTGGAAAAGAGGCTTGGTCGGTTCCCGGCGCTCCAGAACCGGGGACGCGATGAAAGTTGTTTTGTGGATTTGGCGAACGGCGGCGGGGTGAGAAACGAGAGGAGCCGACGGGGCGGCATCAGAATACAAGAGACAAGACAAGTTAGAGAATTCACTGATGAGTCATAGTTGTCTGGTAGGGCCACAGTGGGGGTCTTAGGGTGGGTTTCTGCAGGGGCGGTACCTCGGGGTACCTCGGGGTACCCCGGGGTGCGGTCGGGTGCGTGAGTGACTGCTGGCTGCCATGGAAGCAGTGAAATATCTTTTTGTCACAAACAAAAGGAGTCGTTCGATGACTCCGTCTCTGTGTTTGGAGCAGACGGATTAAACGTTTCCAACCATTTAGAGCAGCTAATTAAATTACTCTGAAAATGAGAAGATTGTCAGCAGCAGCCTCAAACTAAATCTTTCAAGCTGAAGCCCAGAAAACAGTCAATAATGCGCCTGACGGTCGCCGTCGGCGACGCTGTCGAACCGCGTTGTTTTCTCCAACCCACATTTAAAAAATTAACATGTGACCACCGCGTGTCCACCATAGAGTATAATACAACACATCAGCCATAAGATTACAACCACCGCGTGTCCACCATAGAGTATAATACAACACATCAGCCATAAGATTACGACCAGCGCGTGTCCACCATAGAGTATAATACAACACATC
>CAAKHG010014459.1:0-17942 GCA_901007715.1 Dactylopterus volitans
AGAACTGGCCGTGTTTATATTCTCCTTCAAATAATGTAACGCAAGACCTGGTGAGAGACCATCACACATGTTTTAACATGAAGTGAAAAGTGTTCTGGTTCCACTGTGACATTCTTCAAGCTTCTGGTTCTCATCACAGTCTTAAACCATCAAGATCTGGATCCTTTGTTGTGTGTTAAAGTGCAGATGCTAACAGCTAGCAGTCATACTGAGTAACTCGTGGCCATTAAGGATCTCACTTTTGTTCTAGGTCCTTTCCTCTGTCTCTCGGTATGAAACTGAGATTCCCTCGTTAGCCTCTCGAGCTGAGAAGTTTTTTTTTGCGATACTCGCGGGAGATGTGAATCAAGCAGCCTGAATTATTAAGTGCAACAGTAAGTCCTCAGTGTCTAGAGTGGGAACGTCTTTTTTGCTATCACGGGACACGTAGGTTCAAATACCTAAACTATTATTATAAGATAAAATAGTTACTTTTGTTTTTATTTCTGGAGAGTGTGTGTTTTTTTTTGTAAAATAAATGGTTTCTGCCTGTAGGCTGTAGTTAGCATTAACATGGAGCAGTATGGTCAGCCTTCCTATCAATGGGCTTATGGCAGACAAATGCACAGTAAAATACAGTCTTAAAGGAAACAATTTTACCACTAATGGCTTCGTCTTATAGCCTTTCATTGTGTGATTAGAATGAACAAAAACCTATTTCCACTTTTTTTTTTTTTTTACCATATTGGGTGTACTGTAACACAAAATTTGAAAAAGAAAGATGTCTATGTGAACATCAGCCCTGCAGTTCTTTAGGCTGGATAGTTCTGATGATCAATGAATTGATATAATTTTACCTCATTATTGATGTAGTGTGAAAGTCCTTCTGCTAAAAGGTACAGTCAAGAAAAATCAACTTGTCATGCAAGTGTTTTGTGATTTCACTTGTAGACCCCAGCATGAGCATTCTGGAGTCATTTCAAGCAGAATGTTCCTAGGTTACGCATCAGGAAGAGCTTTCTATTGTGAAAATTTAAGTCCTTTTTCTCAAAGGATTTACGTGTATGTTAATGTATTTGATTCCTGTTAGAATTCAGACGAGTTCCAAACAGCCAGCCCTTTGTATTGTTAGCTCAATTATACTGCACTGTTGCCTTCATTAGCTCACCCACTTCCCTTTGCTCATTTGCACATCTTATGTTCACAAAAACCTAATGAAGCACACAATTCATCTGCTGTAGCAACAGTACTCTTCGTGTTTTCAAAAAAATTTATTTTATGTAAACGTATAGCACACAATTCTGGTCCATCATTAAGTTACAGATATTAAAAACAATGTTCCCAATTTGGTCAGGCCAGGATTCAGTCAATGCTTTGGGAGAGGCCTTCATCTTCATCCGATCATCCTCGAGGTACTTATCGGGGCTGATGACTGCTTGTCTGAGCCGTCATCAATGCTTCTGAATGATCAGTCTTAAAATCTGAAGTCCCTTCCTTACCATCAACATGTGATTGAATCCTGGCAGTAGCTGGGCTCTTCTGTTGTCCACACTGGGATTTTTTTTTTAATTTTTATTTTTTATTATTGTTCTCGTTCTTCAGAAAAACCTTTTTTAAACCTTAATTTTCAAGATTCCATCCCACGTTTTATCCCAATGTGTGACTATGCAACCACCGCAAGGCCATTTAACAATTGTTTCCGCTTGTTCTCAATGAAGGGGTACATGCACTTGTCGGACCCCATGAAACGATATGTAACCACATTGGATTCCCATGGCAGCAGCCTGAAAGAGAGGATGTCATATTACTCTTCTGTTGTGTAAAGCTTCCTTGGGTTTTTTGAAAGGTGCTATATCAATTCAAGTTATTATTAGTATTATTATAATTACTTAAATCAGTGTTCGATAGAATACTGGACATCAGTGTTTGATCCATGCAGATGTACACTTATGGAGAAATGTTGAAAACCTGGCAAAGACCAGAAAATGAGGCAGAAAAACCTCAGCACGAGTGTGCGTGCTGGTACTCACGCTCTGGAGAGGAAAGGCAGGTAGGTGAGACGGGGGATGCACACGAGTGGCTGGTCTATCAGGATGGCGTTCATGGCCTGCTCAACGCAGTACTGGGGCTCCAGAGGCGGCAGGATGAGCTCAACTTCAGTGCTGTAATTGAAACCGGTGGACAAACGGGCAGTCATGTATGAGTTGATGTGGAGCGAGTTGACAGCAAATCCAAGCTGACCGTCTGTCAGCATGCATACCTTCTGCATTGAATTGTTTCTAAATTTTCATTTGGTTTTTTTAGTCCCAAGTATGAACAGTGGACTGTATTTTACAAACTGGATATAAGTGCCTCCGCTTCTTACAAAAATGAAGTCAAACCAGTGCCATCTTGCACGTGCATGTCATTTGGATCCAGAATGTGCACAGTGGCAGTCAGGAAATGCCACCGTGTTGTGTTCCAGCACAACTGCGCAAGTGATCAGCATACTGCTTAACACGTCTTGTGTTTATGACTTGAAACAGACAATCGTAGTTCTAGAAGGTTCGTGAAACATGCTTTCAATGTTTTTGTATTGATTTTATAAGTCTGTAAATGCCTTCATTGATTTGCAGTATTTCACCGAGTGCAGCTGTCAATCATTTGGCCAAACCCTTTTTTTAATAGCATGAAATAACTAATGAAAACCAATCCTATAAGAAAAGTGAACACCTGAACATAAACCTAAAATAGTCAAAACAAAACAAAAAATCATGAGGGGCAGGGGGGTATATACACCACCCCCACCACCACCACCATTGCAGGATAGGTTGGTCAATTTTCTGGAGTACTGTGGTTTAAAGAACAGAAAAAAAATCTGACCAAGTATCCTGATGATAATATCCCGGAAAAACAGTGTAACTGAATTAAAATGCCAAGACTGATAGAATGTGACTTTTTTTTTTCCCCTTCGACATACCGTATCTTGCAGCCTTCAAACATGCCCGTGTCCACGATGTAGGGGCACACAAGAGTCGTCTTCACTCCTTCAACCTCCTCAGCCAGCAGCTCGTGAGCCAGAGACTCATGGAAACCAACTGCAGCAAACTTACTGGCACAGTATTCCTGTCTCGTGTAAAATCAGCACGTTAACCATGGCTCGAGACTGGCCTAAAACATAATTAACTGCTCTACCCAAAGCGTCGCATTTACTTTTGAACTTAAAGTAGAGAACGACAATAAAAGACGAACAATAAAATTGTGCTGCACGTATGCGTCTCTGCCCCTGAGTCACCTCGACACAAGCTGTGCTGAAGAGGCCGAGGACGCTGGCGACAGTCACAATGTGTCCATGATTCTGGGCCTTCATTTGAGGGAGGAAAGCCTTCACAGTCTGAGGTGCACACACGCACGCGCACACACACACACACACACACACAGTGATTTTGCAAGTCAGGAGTGTTACACCATGACGCAACAAATCGCGGCAACTTAAATGTTGCCCAATGTCAAGGCAGCTTATGATGCATGAGCAGCGCTTTTTTCATATTAAGCGGATTGATGTGGGAATCCACTGGGCCAATAATGAGAGGGGGGGTAATGTTAACGCAATACATTTTACTTGTCATGTATGCAGCCGTGTGCACAATAACCTGCTCTGTATAACAACTGATGATGAAATGTCATTCAGTGCTAAGTTATTGTGTTTGACTTGGAAAAAGTGAGCCAGGCCAAAATGAGACTGGAAAACAAGAGTTGTGTTAGTGTTCCCTACTCGGTTATCACTGGGAGAGGCTGGCACAGGAAGTCTGTCCAGCTTTGCTTGATTTCTAATTCTCTGGGAAATGTCCAAATAAAAGGTTAAATGTATTTTAGTGCATGCCGTTTTTCTTTGTGGAACACACTTGTTTTAATCTGGGCGGAATTTACTGTTGCTTAATCTTCAAGGATCAAGAAAACGGCACTCTTGGACTGCGTGACTGCTCATTCATTTTCACAGTAACTGTTTTAGATAAGTCCACCACCCGTCTGAATGGCTTCATCACTTCGAGCCTGACTGACGGAATGTCTTCAACATAGCACAGCAAGTTGCACAATGATTTAACAGGTCTTACCCAGAAAAGGGCATGGCAGTTGACTTTCATGGTCCTCTCAATCAGCTCGTCTGGACAGTCTAACATGCGCTCACCAGCCACCACTCCAGCATTGTTCACCAGTATTGTAACATCCCGGCCCAAGTCCTGACGCACGAGATCTGCATGCCGATAAACATCCTCCCTGTTCGTCACATCCACTGTGTATGCGTGCGCCTTACCCCCCATTTCATGCACCAGCTTGGCTGTCTGCTCATTAGTACTGCTGTTGATGTCCCATAGCACCACCTCTGCCCCCTGCTTGGTGAATTCCTGGGCAAAGATACGGCCCAGGCCGCCGCCCGATCCGGTGATGAGCACCAGCTCGCCGTCAATGGCCTTGGTACGCGGACGCATGACAATACGTAAAGTGTTACGCAAGATGAAGTAAATCACATCCAGCAGCATCATCTGGAGGTCCATTAGAAAAATCATTTTGCCCTGTTGGTTGCTTTGATTGCAAAAACAAATGAGATACGGTGCGCTTTCTACTCCCTAAATGTTAGCTTGTGTGAGTGAGAAGCATGCAGACAGCCAAGCTGGTGTTTCCCTCCCTCTGTGACTCTCGCGCTCCACTCTTCGTGCATTTAAACACTCGCCTCCCAGATTAGAGGAAATACTTTGAGCTCTTAATCAAACCACGTTTGTATAAGCTGTCAATGTGTGCATTTTTCACCACTGATGAGGAATATAACACGTGCCACAGATAACTGACGTTTACAGCTTGCATCATACACGTGAACCTTCTGCATATACACAGGTGCACATACAACTGGGCTACCTAAAAAAAATTGTTGCATATCATTTGTGCACTAAACCAGAAGAGACACCTGTGCAGCTATGTTAACATATTTGTTAAATATCCCAGTTGAGGCTTTTCAGTATGCAACATTGTAAACGAAGGCGGAAAAATGTTGAAAAAGGAATAATACTTCAAGTGCTTACAGTGCAGAGGTGAAGAGATTAACCATCGTTACTGTTTGCAAGCTAATTCGTGATTCAGTGTGGGAGGATCTCAGTGCAATACTTGCGATTTGAAACAAGGAGACTGTATATTCATGAATTTCAGCCTTTAATTATGTGGGACTGCTTTCCATGCTGTGGTACCCAGCAAAAGGTCACCATTTGAGGACAAGATTCGGTCCCATTTCTTCCCACTGTCCCATTAGCAACAAGACTCATACGAAATCAGAACATAAGGAGATTATGTTTATGTACCGTAAATCTCCCGCAGTGCTACTTGTGCCCCCAAGAAGGCTGCTTGTTATGTATCACGTCCTTGTTTTCCAGGTGAACACTGCCAGCCTTGTTTACTTCCAGCGCCGGCATGTGAGCCATGTGGAGAGAGCATCATTCCAGCCAGTTTGCACACTTTCTGATGATTGAACCACCGACCATTTTCATGTGCATTTGTGGTCTTTTTTTATTTCTTTTATTTTTGTATACTAGAAATCATCCTGAAAAAGCTGCTACAATGGCAATCAAAATATATGCGAGGGTTGTGTTTGTATGTAGGGCAGATTACTGAATGCGAGTGTTCATAGGTAGATGTCGCAACAATAATGCAATGTGATGCACTTTGAGCCCTGTTAGGGCAGACGAAGCACGATACACATGCAGTCCATTTACAACAATATGAGCTTTAAACAAAGTTTTTTTTTTTTCTTAGCGTATTTTATTGTTACAGATATGGTTCAAGACTGTAAGAAGAGGGTTAATTTAAACACCCCGCAGTAGTTCTCTTTTCTTGTGACCTGCCGCCCTGTAAAACTGAAAATATTTAATGTCCCCCACACCAACACTTTTATCAGTCATTAATGATGGCGGGGATGCAGCCAATATATAGAATCCAAGCTAAATCAGATTTTTTTTTTTCCAATTTACCATACACAAATCCATATGCAATCAAATGAGTTTTTAATCAGTTTTTCCCCCTGGTCATGTTTGACAGCCAGTGCCACTGCGTGTCTGTTAAGTGATGTCAAAGAAGCTGCCTTAAATCTCGTTGCAACATTTTTGCAGATGAAGTGATGCAGTTTCAGTGAGGAGTTTTTTTTATGACTGTTTGCCAACTGGCTGCCGATTGGATCTGAAGAAGTGTTTTCTTCTGGCAGGAATTTATTGAAAAAAGTTTTGAACATTAAAAATGAGGCTCGAAATGCAAACAACAGCCGGACACACATTTCTTGAGGCTGTTATTCTCTGAAGAAAAAAAAATATTGTTGGGATGAGAAATCAGGAGACCAAGGTGGCCATGTTGAGACTGTATGTGATGGCTGACGGGTGATTTGATGAGGCAGAAAATGAACAACGACCCGTCCTCCCAAACCCATTTTAAGGTCACACTGCGAGAGGAAGCCACTGACGTCACTTTTACGCTTTCATTATGTCTCCGCAGTTCTTAGATATGTGCTTGTATGTGTTTAAAATCACATTCAGCTTTTCAGCCTTTGTTTTTATTTGTATCTCCCTCCCTCTTTACGCACATTAGCGGCCTACTGGGAATCTGCGTTTGAGTGGAGGCCTGAACTGTCCACACTGTTGATCTTTTTGCATGAATAACCCCGGCCGTAGGAGCTTCATTAATCCACCCTTTTCACATGTCGGGGCACACACATGTCAAGGCTGGCCGCTTCCCCAGCAGATCTGCAGACTAAAGACTATATGTAACCACATAATTTATGCTTTTTTTGGTTGTAGAATAAACTTATTGACGCTGTTAAAATTCATACAGACTTACTGAAAGCTTAATCTTATTTTCTTTTCATCTTTTTCTGCAATTCAACACCATCACTTGTACTGTCGTTAGAAGCATCCCTCCTTTCTGTGCATAAACACAGCATGCTGTCACTGCAGCCTAAGCTAGTGCTGAATTAGGCCTAAATTTACATTTTTTACATTGTTTTTTTTTTTTTTTTTTGGCAGACTTTTTCATTCAAAGGGACCCTAGGAGAAGCTTCAATAAACAAAGTGTTAGGAGAGTTTTAATTTCTGGACAACCTCAATTTGGTTGGGTAACATGGTAAAGCCTGTAAACAGACATGTATTGTTTATATTGTGTCATATATGAATATAACTGATGGAGTCGTGATTTTATACCTTGAATTCACTTTGTTGTCCTGTCCAGCTCTCGGTTTTGCGCTGAGCTGGTCCTTTAAGGGATGTCCAGTCGACACAACCCGTCGACCTGCGCCGCAGCCGCCGAACGGAGCGACCACAGAAAAAGAGAGCAGCTCTGCAGCTTGAGCAGCGGGGCAACCTGACACGAGTGACTCCAGGCGAGACAACAACCGAGACCAGCAAAGTGCACCAGCGGGTCAGTGATGACAGTCTGCCGGAGCGGCGCTGTCACTCTGGTGTGTGTCGGAGTGACTCTGCTCCTCGTCGGTTCCTGCAAGTCGGGCTGTCGAGAGGCGGATGCGTGTTGCGCCGGCAGGGACCCGTCATGCGTCAGCCGAGGATGGAGAAGCGATCGATCGTTCGGCTCCTGCCACTACGACCAGGCCTGCGTCACCACCTTGGACTGTTGCCACGACTACGCCGCAGCCTGCCCAGGTAACTTTGGTTCATCACTTTGAATGACCTTTGACTTTTGTAGAGGAACCGTGGAAGCTTTGTAAGTCTTTCACCAAACAGCGAGAAAGTAAGTTCACTCAAGGACAATAATGAAGGCAGATGACAGGACATGTATCTTCCAGCAGCATAATTTTACCCTTGAGGCACCTTCATAATGACCGTACACTTTTCCCCCAGGGGCCTTGTCTAGGTCAATGATTGATAACAACATTGATTTTGATGTATTATTATTTTTGGAGCAATACTCCAAAAAAAAATACACTTTTTACTCTAAGGGACCAAAACGTTTTTTTCCCCTGTATATTGAAGGTAGATGCTTCGATTTATTTGGTATTCATGGGAAAGGCATTATAATATGTCAGGATTACAGATGATCAAAATTATGTGGTTCTAATGGGAGTCAATGGGACCCAATTGGAGAGTAAGAAGAGAGTGTATGCATGATGTGTTTCTCCTTTTCTATACACCTTACAATCATAGAATCATGGAATTGGGAAAATATTAATAAAAAACAAATCCTGGCCAAGTTTCATACAAATAGCCTCATACAATTAATGTCATACAAACAAACTGACGGATATATTGAGAATCAAAGAAATAAAATAAGCAAAATGTACACATTTGGTCCCTAAGGTGCCTTGAGGCTTAAAATGCATGAAACACAGCATGATGGAAGCGAAATGGGAGGAGGGATACGTTTTGTGAATTTCAAATTAGTAATAGTAGTAGCGCATTTGGCTCAAAACTCTTACTGTAAACCAGGGGTGTCAAACATGCGGTTTGCAGACCAGAACCTCAGCTGTTTGAGGGTCCAATGTGGCCCCTCTGGAGGACTTTCCAAAAAGTGCTGGGAAGTAATTTGTTCCAGTAAAACAACAGAGGTGAAATAATTTTTTTCCATAACAGACATTATATTTTGTTAAAGTTGCACTTATTTTCATTGTTCATTATCTGTCAACCATGTGAAATAGGGACCGGCCAAGGGTATTTGCTTTTTGCATTACCGTGTTAACAATGAAAAAAGTACAAAAAGTATAATAACTATACTGAAATTTGCAACCAAAAGCAAAGGCTTATATGTTTTAAATTAATATGTTGTTGCCTTGTATGCAATCTGATGACATCATTGCTTGACGTTTTTTTTTGGCAATAAGAAAAGTGATTGTTGTGTAAGTAATCCTGTTCAAATCAATCTAAAGTAAAAAAAATATATATATATATATAAAGCACATATAGCATTCATTATTGTTGCAGTATGGAGTTATGGGTATCATACATATGAAAATAATAGCCAATTATAACAAAAGTGGCAATGGGGAAATATTTCTTTTGCAGATGAAACTATCAAAATGCCTTTGTACTCTGCTCATAAAATGCACATATCTCAAAAACAAACCAATATCTCAAAAATCTACTCGCTCGGTGTTTGTCAGAGGGTTTTGGTTTTTATATTATTCTCATCGTCTTACAACCATTTATCAAAACTAAGTTCACCATATAAATCAAACAACAAAAGCAGTATAGTGTGCATCAATGTTGTAGGATACTAATTTTCACTCCCGATCAGTCAAAGTTGTTCACATGTTACCTTGGAAATGATGGAGTCGTATTTAGTGTCCAGACAGGTGTACAGTCAAAGCTGATTTGAACACACAATTGTCTAGAACAATTATTTTGCTTAGCTGGAACTACTTATTGTATAATGAAAGATTAAAGTACTCTCCACCGAAGTCTTAATTTCCCTATAAAACATAAAAATCATTTAGCTTTCTAAACACATACGATCTCTGTGTGACTTTACCTGACAATATAGACACGTTTAGGTAGCTATCTACCTTCACTAATCCCTTCCAGTCAAACCCAGCAAAACCTGTCTGAAATATTATATAGAATGCTCAGTTTTGTGTTGATTTGTAGACATTTTACAGGAAATCTGCAACGTGATCTTTGTCCTCAATTGCAAGTCCCTTGTCTTTTTTTACCCCAGCTGTGTCCTGTGTAGTGAGTGAATGGACCAAGTGGTCAGGCTGTGCAGAGCCCTGCAGGGCCAGCGTCCGCAGGCGGAGCAGGAGCATCCTGCAGGAGCACCTCAATGCAGGAAAACCCTGCCCACATCTGGAGGAGCACGCCGGCTGTGCCGAGTACTGGTCTCAACACGGACACTGTCACAGCTCACTCGGTGACAAACATCTATCTTTATCCTTCTCTCTATCCACCAATCCTCTATGTGTTCATTATGAAAGTCTCTTCTTTAAAATAAATGTCACATTTTTTGCTTTATGCTTGTTGGTCTATGAGAAATCTGTCAATGACAGGTGTATAATTAGCAGAGCTTATAAAACTAAAGTCATTTTATGAATCATGGCCTTAGATGAAGGTTATATTGGGCTGTGTTGGAACTTGTGGGACAGACTGGGATTCTCAAGCACCCCTTAATTACTGATTGACCAAACACATGAGGGAAATCAGAATATACTGTTACATTAGGTATTATTACTTCAGTTGATCATCATGGTACAAACAATTAGAAGAGAGATTATTATACAGCCTATTTGCTAGATTTTCAATGTAATTGAACACTAATTTTCCTTGCGGATATTCAATGAAACGGATGTCGTGCAAAATTTAATTTGCTATGTTGGTGCCATTCTATTTATACTCTTACACAGCAGAGATATGGATATAAATGAACTTAATTGACTGTTTAATTTACCCATACATTCGCTTATATACATTTGCGGTGTCGTCGATAGCCAAAAAATGTATTTGTTGTCCAGGGACCTGGGAGACGTTTTCCCTGAAGGCTTTCTGCCTTATAGTCTTTCGATCAGAACAATATAAAATAATTTCAGACCTACTCTATATCTCCTGGTAAAGCTCAGTGGACTTTTCACTATTTGTGGAGATGGTTGGCATTGCTGGGTGCAAATACCAGATTAGCTGTCATGTGATCTTTCTCACCTGGGTGCAAATTGGTGCTATTTCAAAAATATGGTTCATAATGCTCATTATCCGTGCTACACTGAGACTGAAGCATGTACAAGCAAAATTAAAGATGGTGATTGTGAAAACCTAAGGAGGACAGTTTATGGGAGACTATGAGGGAGTTTATGGAATGTCAGCACCTCCTTGAATGAGTTTTATTTTGAACTCCGAGGTTGTATTTTTATGTCCACAAGTATCAACATAATTGCAAGAAAACATGTTGCAGTTTGTGACTGTTTGCTTACCTGTGAAGGAGTGATCGGACACTGATGGATAAGGTCTTTTTCAAGTGCACCTCGTGGCAGCAAGAGCAATGGGCCCATTTGTGAATACACACTGTTACATGACACAGCCACTTTATGATGTTTAGGTTTAAGCATTGGTTTTGACTGGACAGGGTGATGGCATTTAGATTGCAGGGTTAGATTGCATATACAGTACACCCTTCTAGACCCTTCTGAGGCAGCAAAACTCACCTTGTGAATCCTAAAGAGTGAAGCTGTCTCTACTTTCACCTTACCAGAATATCTTTTTCTTCTTTATTGAATGCATGAATACATCAGATTAGGGAAGATTCCCTCCTAGTTCCTTATTGAATCTAGCACACCACATTTTATTCATATTTATGCTCATTTTAATGGATCAGGTGAAGTACTGCATCACATTCTCATGGATTCTCTATCTGTAGTCCCTGCACTTATTACCACTGGTGGCTATGGAAACAGCAGGAAAAAGCGAAACATCCCTGATGGCAGTGACATTACCGGGTAACACATCCATACTGTCCGCAAGAAATGGGGACATGACATTCCTCTTGTCTTTTGAATTGTCTTGATCACCACTGTATAGTTTATGTGTGTGAAGTTGTGTGTCTGTCTATGTATGTGTGTTAAAATAGATACTGTGTCCAGTTCCAATTGATGTCTATGACAAAAGGATGCCAGCAAAGTGCAGGCCCAAACACACACTGGATGCAACACCTGAGGGAGGGTCACCATGTGTGTGTTGATTGCCAGCCGCCTGCTCTTGCTGCTGGGCAGAAACACTGCGCTGGAGATGGGGAGAAGAATAATGAAGACGAGAGGTAACAACTTCATAATGATGTAAAACGTGTGATTTATGTGCAATATACTTAGAATGAACTTGCCTCAACAGCCCCCCGTGTCACATTTGTTGCCTTTGATATGTTCATAGTTCTGAAAGTCTCACAACTTCAGCTTAATATTAATGGCCAAAAGAGACAGTTAATAAAATCTGGCATTCATGTTATTTTCTGTCAGAAATTCACAATGTCATGACACCCTGACGGCAAAAAGGCTTTGTTTCTTTGAACATGTCAGGACTGCTGAGCTGCACAAGTACAACCTCACGCAACGTGCTGAGGATGGACATAGTCATTTCAGTCATTTTAAATTTCTTAAATGATCCTGAGGGTTATGGGACAAAAAAGTCCAGTGGTAAACCCAAAGAAATTCCAACCGAGCTGAGTCCGAGGATCCGACAGGCTGTCCGTGAAGATGCAGGCTGATCCTCTACCCAGATTAAGACCCTTACTGAGGCTGGCCGCAGCCCAACATCCATTAGACGGCATCTGCGAAGAAGGGTTTAAAGAACTAAAAATTTCTTCAAAGACCAGGTCTCCTCCCAAGCCACAAACTTGCCCGTTTGGATTCGCCCGTTTGGCAAGAGGGCACCAACCAAACATGGGGCATTAAAAAGTGGAAGAAAGTTATATTCTCTCACAAGAAAAAAATGAACATGAATGATCCCGATGGCTTCCAACGTCACTGGCATGTCAGGGAGCTCCCACTGGAGTTGTTTTCTACCCAGCAGAGTGGAGGAGGCTCCATCATGATCTGAGGTGCTTTTTCCTTCAATGGAGGAATGGAGCTCCAGGTTGTGCAGGAGCGTCAGGCGGGGGTTGGCTATAGGGAAATGTTGCAGCGGGAAGCCCTCTTGACTGAGGGGCCTTGTCTGTGCAGTGATGGCTGGGTCTTTCAACTGGACAATACGGCAGTTCAACACTCTCCTGATGAAGAACTTCTTCCAGGAGAATAACGTCGCTCTTTTGGACCACCCTGGGTGTTCCCCTCATCCAGATCCCATTGAGAGTGTTTGGGGTTGGATGGCAAGGGAAGTTTACAAAACCAGGTGTCATTTCCAGACCGTGGATGCCCTTCGTGAGGCCATCTTCACGACATGGAGCATCGTTCCCAACGGCCTCATGGAAACATTAAGAGTGCCTAAATTAATTTTTGAAGTGACTGCCATCCTGAGGTCATGACAGTGTGAATGTCTGACAGAAAATGACCTGAAAGCCAGATTTTAGCGCACATTTTGACTTTCTATGGCTATGGTCTTCAACTTTGGATGAGCAGCCTGTTTAAGTGCTGTTTTCAATAAATTGCCTAATTTATGTTTTTTTTGTCTCTTGCTCCTCTTTCTTCTTACATTCTGAAGCTCCCCTAACGACCTGGTTATGATCCACCACCGCAAAAATGCGAATATATGTAATTTTTCTCCAGTCCTAAGATTTTGTTCAGGAGTATGTAAGTGATGTGCCAGTTTATAAACTGTATGGTGGTGTTTTAGTAATGGCCACAAGACGGGGCTATTAATGCTATCTTTTAATTTGTTAAACAGTTCTACAATCTGATCAATACCGAGCAAGCTGTTGATTTTGTAGCTATTACAAAACATGTAATGCTATTTTCACCACCTTGTCTTTTTCCTAAGCCTAAACATGGGGAATGTGATTGTCTAAAACAGAACAAAAAGTTAATACAAATTTAACATGCAGGAATCGAAATCCCGTACTAGGATGATGGTGTTACTCGACCAGATGTGCCAGAACACTGACATCATTCATCAGCTGTGTCAGCAGTGAGTCAGTGATATGGCACTTCTGGCTTAAAAATACATGTGAAGCTGAGAGACATAGGAGCCAAATTTGTCCATGAGGAAAGTGTTATTTTTTTTTGAGATCCAGTTACTCTACCACACTGGTCAGACACCTAAAGTGTGGAGCTAGACACACTGTAGTCCACTGATTAGTCAATAGAATAGTCACTTGCATTCAACAAGGCTAGCCAAGGAGAACCACAAACACACCGTGTTTAAATATCTCATTAATTTCAGGAGTAAATATTCATGGCAGAGTTTTTCTGTGAAAACTGTTGGCATGCAATTGCATTCCTTCTACCCTCCAGAATGAACCATGCTTACACTAGACAACAGCTGGAGGTCCAAATGCAACCCACATTTGGGGTTTACTCCTCTAATGTCTAACAAACTGACCTGAGCTGAACCGGACTCCATGGTGGAAATGACCGATGAGACCAGGCAAAATTACTGGAGTATTTAACTGTGGTTTTATTACATAGGATTCTAAAGAGATGACTTATTGTTTTTCATTCATACTCTAATTTGTTTCCATGGAAAATGATAAAACATGTGCAAATAGTTTTTAAATTGAATGCAACTTCCCCCACAATATGAATACATTTTGAAAATACCTTTTATTTTACCAGTAGCCATTATATACTTGCAAAATAACACTCGTGTCGCTGTCATGTCAATAATCGCATTAAAGCATACCCTCCCATGTGATATTGCTTAAATATTCAAAATCTGTATTGCATGGAGTTTCAATCCAGCACTGTCAACGGAAGTAGACAGCAATGCTGAATACAGCTTTGTTTACATGCTGTGACCTTCTGAACGGGTCATGTGATTATATCACCTGATTTTCCAACCAAAACAGTTTATTTCAACATTTTAAAAGATTTATATAAAATCATGAAAACATGCTAGAATAAAAAAAAAAAGCAGTAGAACCCATCTCATGAAGAAGATGCACGTTTTGATGTTAAAAAGAAGGTTCTGTGACCAACGGTATAGAAGATGCTAGATGTGAAAATGACATCTATAATAACAACAACAATAAGAGGAATATGTAAAAAGAATATGGTGACAAGTATGCTTGTCATTGTACTTTGCAGCATAAACTAAAATTACTGCCGAGCACTTGTTTGTCTATATCAACCAATCAAGCAGGAGTTTGCTTCCATGTCTCTCCAGTATCCATCATATTCAGCGAGTTGTGAGGATTTAAGATTTTTGTAATTCCTCTGTTTCTGATTTATGGTGATTATAATTGCTAAAAAAAAACCCAGAACATTTGTTGGAAAAGTGAGGTTTGACCTGTTTGATGTAAAATGTCATCACTTCTTTTTATCCTATTAGACTTTTGTGGGGAACTTTCTAATTATCAGCATATTAATTCTTGAGTTATACCTCCAAAATCTGTTTTGACCTTTGGCCAACAAAGTCTAATCAAAATGCAGAGGTATGAATTCGGAGACAAACAAACAAACAAACAAACAAACAAACAAACAAACAAACAAACAAACAAACAAACAAACAAACAAACAAACAAACCCTTTAAAATAACCATGTATAGTCTGTAGTCAGATATATTAGTGAGTCACCAGCTTAATTCCAATACCAATAGCACCTTTGCGATTGGGACAGGTCAAACGATGCATCTTCTACCTGAGCGAAGCAAACCTGCCTCAGAGGCTTATGTCAAATTCCTATCATGGCGCTGTTACGCCTGTGCTGACATGCTGTGTGAGAAAGCCATTTGCAAGCCGACATCACCGCCACCTGAACCTCCCCCTGCCTCCGGCGGCGTCACAGTGTCATCAGTGACCAGTTAGATTCAGCTCATCACCTGTTTAACCTTCTGCAGGTCCATCGGGGGAAAGAGCTCCAGGATGATGACTAATAGTCAGACTGGTCAACAGATCCCTCAGCCCACACCCCTCCCATACTGTCTCACCTCCAACCATACACCTCCCCACCGACACCTCTTGCCCTCCACCGTCCGACGCACAACCACCAACATGAACTGAACTGACCACATTCACACTACATGCAGACATTTGCACTAAATATGCCTTTTTTTCTCACAGGTCAACAAGCTAGGCAGTAATTACATACTACTGCTCACTGAAAACAATGTTATGCACGTGTGTGTGTCCTAAACAATACCCGTCTGTATTTCAACATATGCAGACTGTTGGACTGAGTATGTACAGGTGGGTACATGTAGACAAGGGCAGGGTTTAACACATTCCTAACATTTCTGACTGTTGTTTCCGATAGGTAGTCATAAAGATGACCACTAGATGGCAACATTGCTTATCACTTGGCTTTAACAAGAACTCGGGTGACCACTCACTCCTCTCTCCCTGCAGAAGACAGTCTCTCCAGTGGCAGACAGTGGGAAACCCTCAATGCAGGGGTATGTGGAGACGTGTGGTGAGGTTGGAGGCCTGCTCTTGCCCAACAGCTCACAGCTTCCTCTTTATCTGACCTCCTCCTTTCAACTATTAGCCACGTGCCTGTAAATACTCACTCAAACACAAGAAAAATCCATCAGTATGATCACAAACCCACTTGTGTCATTAGAAATGCTGGTCACTAAATCTGTGTGCCGGTCAATGGCCAGTTGTGCGTGTTTAGTCAAAATAAAACAATGTAATCTTTTCAGATTCGTGCAACTACACATCTGCCAATTAAAATCTCTATCTCAGTCAGAACATGATTTATTTATTGTCCTTACTGACAACAAAATAATACACATTCCTATATTGGTTTGTATTAAAGAGTTTGAACTCACAAAATAATGAAATTCAGCCATTCTTAATCAAAATGTAAAGTGATCTGATTTATTTCATTTTGAGTCATCCAAGGGAAATGTTGCTTTATCTCAAGAAATAGAAATAGCTTGGGACATTGAGACACACTTTTTTTTTTTTCTTTTTTTTTCTTTTTTTTACATGACACGTACTGGCTCTGTGTGAATCACAACCAGCCACAACGCCAAATTTAAAACATGCACCAAACAAGAGAACATTTATACAGAAACGACATCATAGAAAGTCAACAAGTAAAAAGGTTTTTACAAAACAGACAGCCTCGGGACCTACAAACAACAATGTATAAGAGCTGGCTAAGGTCTTTCAGATATCTTTTTTTTTTTTTTTTTTTTCTCAATTCCCTGGAAACAGCATACTTTACAAAGACTGATGGCTTCAGCAAGGTTGGGGTCAATTCCAGTGGGAGCTTAAAATGTACAAAAAAATAGAGGTTATGTTTTGAAATAGTTTTAAATTTAAGTTTTTGCTCTAATTTTGCCATGTGTGCTATCTATTTTACTCTATGAAGGCATCCTGAATGGACCCCAACCCTGTAATACAGTGTTATATATAGTTTTCTGAATGGATTCTCTTGCTAAAACCAGCAATTGTCAGCACTTGTTTTGGAAACTATCATATGTCTTTGAAAGGTCATAGGGGTTTCCGATAAAAACAAGACCTGAATGTCTTTATTTACTAATTAATGTAGCAACCAAATTCTATTTTAGAATTCAAATAAATATATTTATTGTACAATTGGGAGTTTTGTAATGAAAATAATCTGTGCTCATCATCTTAATTGGTTTTACAAAATGAGAAATAAAAGCAGTCAGTTGATTCTGTTTTCTTCATAAAGCAAAAGTCCTTTGATCAAAACTGAATATCTCTATAGGGATCTTTGTGAAATTAAAAGCTCTTCTACGCGATTAGATTTAGTTACACCGAATGGCTCCTTTGACAATGGAAGGAATAAAATGCCCCAACAAATAAAGGATGACCTGTAAAAAAAAGAAAACATTTTTTTAAGTTTTTTTTTGTTTCGTGGTGGTATCATGTCACAGTATCACAGTCTAGAACATCATGTGTGATGTTTCATTGCAGTAAACCTTATCTAAAAAGAAAATCAGAGCTTGTGTCAGAATTTGAACACTTCTGTGTTTTGTGTTAATGCACAGAGGCGCACAATTATGTATTGTTTGCCCCTAATAAATATCTGTACTCTATAGTATGCCTGCTGTCTATTGATGAAATATTGATTGTCATTGTTGTTGAGATATTTCAGTGAAAATGGTCCCTGACAAGCATAAAATAGAAAACCTAAATGATACAACAGATGATGCTTCATGGCAGGTTGGGTGATTGTTGATTGTTGTGCCCTTTATCTCAGAGTAGGAAAATGAAACTTAATTGTCCTGTTAATTGATATTTAGTTGATGATGACTGATGATGGCGGCCAGAGGGATATGTTACCGTGTATCTGTACCGTGTAGATTGTTTAGGCTCTACAAAACATGTTTGAATTGTCAAAGAATATTTTGGTGTACCAGAGTAAATAATGTTGAAATGTCTAGCATACATTGGCCTT
>CAAKHG010014462.1:0-14369 GCA_901007715.1 Dactylopterus volitans
CGGCTCACGGTTACAGGCTGAAAGTCCGAGTTTTTGTACCTTAAACAAGCCGCCGGGAGCAGAGACCGGACGGAAGTGACCGTCAGTCATCAGCAGTGTTATGACACACACACACACACACCCCACTGCTTGTTTGAAGTAAAGGACGAGCAATGATGCTGTGGAGAGTGCTAATGTAGAAGGGCCTATCTAACATGCTGGACGCAACCCAAGACCATGAGTTCCACTACAAAACTGACCAAAAAAAGAAGAAGTTCTGATTAATTCTCATCTGGTTCACCAATATTGATTCAAAAATGGATCTTTTAGTATGCATTTCACAGCCTATAATCAATAGAAAGTACATCGATGTGGAGATTCCAGCTTGCAGGACCAGTCTCCTACGGGAGCACGATCACAGGTGTCGCACACCTTTGGGGGTTAGCTGATCATGATTTTCTCTCAGATCTGAGCTAAATGAAGGTGTTGCAACTTGAATATCCTTCACTAAATCAATTCCAAAATCACGTCGGATTAGGACAGAGAGAATCGAAACTGAATCAGCTCGGGAAATTAGAGTCAATCCCCAACCCCGAGGAAAGTACTTACAAGTGTACTGTAAGTCACTCAGCTATTTAATTGAACATTTTCAGGGGAAAAAGGTCGTAAATGTTAGGTGACTATTTAAAGGGATGCCGAAAACAAGTATGCATACTAAAACTTGAAAGAATTCCTTTTTTGTCGAACATTGCATTAAGTATTTCTGCGTCTGGAAAATCCCTTTCGGCGAAGAAATGAGCTAAATTTGTAATCCGAGACCCGAACACGTAGTGCGGATGTGTTCAGAGCAGCGAGATGTGAAATTCCATATGATTTTGTTATAAGCTCACGGTTTCAAAGAATGCAGAGCGCAGATGGAATTTACACAACATGATAAAATCAGGAATAAAAATATACCTTCAAATAGTTATCCAGATGTTTATTTGCTTCACCAACTGACTATTGTTTAATATACAATGCAGCCTTCCTTTGCGCAGCTTCCAGTTCCTGCGTTTATTGTTAATGCTAGTTAATGACAGATAACAACCCCCCTCCCTCCGACCCCCTGCCCCCCCCCTCACGAGTAAGTCACAAATGAGCACACATGGAATGGAAAAGACAGCCAAGATGCAGCAGAACAGCTCAGACAGCAGACGCACCTTTTCAGGAGGAACTCCGCGCCATTATTACTGGGTGATTCAGCACTTTGCTCTGGCGGCTCTCATCCAGCCTGCTTCCAGACGCGCTCATTTTGTCAGCTCTGATGTGCTCAGACTAATCTACCAGCACCACATGACAAAGCCAGTCAAATTACCAGCAACAGGAGAGGCACGTCGACTTTGCTCCAGACATGAAAAACCGTTTCTAATTTGTCATATTTCATGGATCTCTGTATTCTTTTTTTTTTTTTAAATCTCATCCTTGTGTTTCTCGCTAGATATGCGAGGTAAGGCCCTGGCACACTGTCTATGGCAACTGCCCCTCCTTCAAGTCAAGTCAGTTTTATTTATGCAGCTCAGATTAATAAATCGCAGTGCCTCAGTGAGCAACATCCTCTGACCTTTGACCTTCGATTCTGGTAACGAGAAACTCCACTGAAAAAATCCCTTTTAACAGGGAAAAGAAAGGAGAAGAAACCTCAGCAAGTGCAAGTCCTATGATGACTGTCCAGCAGGCCAAGGCTGAATATGCGTTTGCCTCACGTCTTTGCCGACTTTGATTCTGACGGAGACGTTGGTGTGCACACACGATGTTGCGCATCGTAATCACCACTCTTGCAATAGTTGCTAACTGTACTGCAAAATCTGTGTCAACAGTTGCAGAACCTGGAGGGAAGTGGTTCTTCAGCCTTCATACTGGGAAAACAAATTTAACAGGAAGTGAGACTTCAGGTTTTGGGGAATTTTTTGGCGTTTTGCTGCACTGCTGAGACATTTATAGGCCACGGAAGTGTTTCACTGTACTAAATGAGCAAAGTTTCAACAGGCAGCAGCTGGGTAATGGTGAGCCTTTGGAGCTGAGAGAAAGGAGAGAAGCAGATGGAGGACTCCATTTTGAAAGGTTCCTGGCAGCGGGGGGCTGGTGAGGGGAGGAAGGGGAAGGGCAGGCAGACATGGAAGTAGCCATTCAAGGAGGAGGGTAAAAATAAGGAGGGGGCCAGCGCAACTTAAACACTAACCACAACCAGATGGGGAGATATAAGTGTGCGTGTGTGTGTGTGTGTGAGTGTGTGAGCGTGCGTGCATGTTTCTGGTGTGGTGACGTGTGCAACATTTTGGCACTCTCGCAGCATGGGGACGGAGGTACCTTTCACTGGGAAAAAAAACAAGGCCAGACCAACAGGTTGTGAATGGCTGTGTTCTGGAGTGGTAACTCACTACTTGCCCCTGCTGGCTAAGTCGTGAAACAGCCTGAAGTTAAGAACACACACCGGGCTAAAAATCCACATGTACAGGAAGCAAACGTCCATGTAGGATACTCATAGCCTCGGATATTATTACTAGATACTGTTGGAAAACCCAGTTGCTGGTAGAGCCCTGACAGGGCAGACCAGGCAGCCAGTGGCTGATATCCCCCGCAGCAATAAAGAATGCATCCGTTAGCTGCCTGCTGCTTGCTGATGACACTGTAGCCTCCTTTAGAAGAGGACTCTGCAGGTAGACCTGCGTAAATCAGAGCTGCTGTAAGCTCCCACAGCAACGGCTGCAAGAAGGGGCTGAATTTCAACAACTACATGAAGCGACACTGAGACTGAGCTACAGAAGATTGTCAAACGGCAGAATCTGGATTGCGACGTGAAGTGGTCTGGCCAGTCCGATACCAGATAGGTGAATTGAAGGGATTGGAATCAGAACCTTCGAGCAGTAGGTAAGTTTAGTGAGTGTAACTAGGGTCCTCTTTTTTCTGTATGTAACCAAAAACTGGTTAAAGGTACATGAAGTCCATGGAGGAAGGTCTGACACTTGGGATACAGTCCTAGTTCATTTATTCACTTTAAGAGGAGGTCACGGGTCGATATTGTATTCAAGGTAGGTATGACAGCAGGTATGTCTTGAGAAATTAATTCAACCTGAAATAATGTTAAGATAGATCATTTCTGGAAAACAACCAAACTCCCCTGAAGCATTCCTGCAGTGTTGATGCTACAACGTTCCTGGATTCCAAATAGTCATTAAACATGCAACGGGCCTCCAACGTTTTCACCATGTCGTCCTCAAAGTGCATCTGTTGTTTGTAGGCTGTGCTGTCATCTACATGCTTTTTTTAAATGATCAGAGGGAAAGCAGGTAGATGCGTGTGTGAAACTCAAACCGTCATGGGAAAAAGTGCAAATGTACAGCTGTGAACTGAACCTGCTCTCACTCAGATACTTCTGCTTCCAGACCTCAGTGAGCATGACTGCCTCTGCCTGTTAGCTACAGAAGTACTGCATATTTAATAACTGTTGTAGATAGCCTTGAAGTGTTTACTTGTTTCTAATTCCTCGCATCATATTTCAAAATGGATCCCAATTCAAAATCAATAAGAGAAGCTATGGGAAACAATTTGCAGCGCCTGAGATTGACGCTGGCACAGATACTTGGGACCTACTTTGCTGAAGTACAATTACTTTTATGCCTATGCACAAGAATGAAGGAACTTTTCGAGGGAACTTCTTCAAATTTGGCACAATCGTCCACAAGGACTCAAAGGAGAATCCAAAGATGACATCCAAAAAAGGCGGACTTCCCTCTGACCTGTGTTCTAAAACACACAGGGTGGAACGCTTTAACTAAGTTCCCTCAGAAGCTTCTCTACGTACATGACGGACTGTTACGGCCGCGGACTTTAACGACCACGACTTGACTGGTTGGCAGAGACAGTCCAACTGTGAGGTGGCGATTTCAGCTCTTTATTTTTTTTCAAATGAACATCAGAACAATCAGCCCGCCACCTCAGTGCAGTATCAATTACCTTGTGAGTCTATTTTCCCAGTATTTCAGGAATCTATTGGTCCATAAACTGTTGGCGGTTCGGCCTGTAACAATTTTCTTGCTACAGCTAACTTGCTGGCAGCTAATATCCTTAATTTGCCATGGACTAATTAATGAGCTGCAATGTTACCATACATCCATTTTCTAATTTGTTATCTTCTGGTTTTCAGGGGGGGAAACGCACCAACAGAACCAGATGTGCTGCAGCACCAACCACAGCAGGGCACCATGACACCAGCCAACCTTTCACAGGGGAGAATGTGGGTCAGGGAGTCACGCGGCTCCACAAAGACAAGTTTGGCCTCAGTGTGTGTCAATGGGTACTCAGGAAGACAGAAAATACAATGTGTGCATGACAAGCCCCCAGGAGGGAGTCCAGGTAGGGTCCCCCCTACTTTGTCTGATTATTTAAGGTTCGTACCCAGACCAGGACTTTATTTGTTCATTGCTGTTTAACCTTCAGAAGGTGGTCCCCCGAAAGTATGCTTCTCTCTGGTGTCCTTATAATGACACAAAAACAGGGATGTGTGTGTGTGTGTGTGTGTAGTGAAGAAGAAGAAGTGAGAGAAGAGGAAAACTTTCACAGCGGAGAGAGGGAGGAGGGGTGATGGGATGGAGAAAGGGAGGAGGCAGCCAGTGAGAAATTTTTTCCGACACTGAACAGGCTTTTTTCCTTCTTCTTCTCTGGAATGAGGGGGAGTCTCTTTATAATGGCCGGGATGCAACCATGCCGGCGGTTTGAGAGCGAGTCCGAGTCAACAACCGCAGCTGTGCTGCCTTCGCTTACAGCAAAAACACTGGTCCAAACACCAACGCCTTCCTGTCTGAAGTTATGTTGCTTTGACAAGTACATGAGGAGTCAGATGTGTCCCTCTTCCTCCAGGTTATTAGCGCCTGCAGGAGGAATCCTGCGGCGCTACACGGAGGTTGGTGCTTCTGCAGAGCCACTAACTTCGCGTGCGAGCGCAAGATTTCAGCCGTCATGCGACAGGCTGCGTGTTGTCTCGGTTGGTTCAGGTTACGAAACAGCGAGGCTGGATCAGGACGAGTCGGGAGCGCTGCTGCGTTCATGGCTGTATGAGGGGGTGCGATGAATTAGTCAGTGATCATCTGCGTAAACTTGGAAACTTGAATAAATAAACTTCAGTGTCTCAGCCAACACAACAGGGTGTGCTAGAGTCGTGTGAGGTAAAATACATGTGAACTAATCAAAGTAACATTCTTCTTAACCAAATGTTTTTATATCTGTGTGCGCGCTCGACTATGAGCTGGATACTCTGGCTTTTCTACTTTCGTTTCCAGATAAACTGATGGTGTGAAGCAACGTGGAGATTGCGACTGCGTTCCGGTAGAAAACACTCGGCTCGGCGCCAGATCTGACCACAGTGGCTGAAGGACGTGACCTCACAGGCCGTGAGTCACCAGCTGTGGCTCGCCGGCACACCAGATCCAGCACGAGCCGACACACAATTTCCTCCGGGATTAAGAAAGTATTTCTGATTCTGATTTCAAAGATACCTTTGCTCCAGCTGAACCGCGGTTGAAGAACAGCAGCAATAACAGAGAGACAAGATGGCGGCTGTTTGACTGGCCTATCACAGAAGCACATGAGCACAACTAGCAGCTGGCTAATCAATGGGGATTCTCATTTATCACGAGCTAGGGCTGTGAACAATTAGCCGACTCCACCAAATATTGGCTTTGACCAGTGAGAGATGCGGCTGCCTCGGCAGCAGCCTCCTCAATCGATACCAATCAGCCGTCAATCCTTAGCTGGATCCATTGTGGCGTCATGGATCGCGTAGCGCCGGACAAGCAAGCGGTTGCCGTGGCTTCAACAGTTTGCTTCTCCGGAGCAACGCGAGAGCTGGCGGCTGCCCGCCAATACATTCTCGCGCGCGCTCAGTCGCCGGCACCACCGACAACAATAATGGAGGTAAACAGCGCCAGCTTGACCGGGGCGAACTGATGAGCCAAAGATTTTCAACACACCAGCTAAACAAAAATCTAAAGTTTGGAATGTTTGGGGACTTTACAAGAAGGACGGAAACGCGACAAAAGCCGTTTGTAAAGCGATGCGGAGCAGCGATGTGGAGCAGCGATGCGGAGCAGCGATGTGGAGCAGCGCTGAAGTTTACCGCGAGCGCGACAAAGCCCCCAACGACTTGACATGCAAACTGGTGCGGCCAGACTTTTCAGCACTCCCCACTGGCTCCCCGTGGCCATGGCCACTGGCTGAAGCAGCCCCGAGGAGGACAGCCGCCCCTCCCCCACACACAGACAGAGACATCACTGTTCAGGAGGCATCACTGGCGAATGTTTCTATCTCACTGTTCCAGGGAAACGGAGCCCCGAGGTCGATCTCACTGGTGCGTGCATTTGAATATGCTGGATTTGAACACAATATCGAGCAAACTGTCACAAATCTAAGCAAACTACTGATTAAAAAAATGGACTTTGATGTTCAGAATAGTTTCATTAAACATAATATTGCATTATGCACCGATCAGCCACGCCATCATGGCCACTGCATGTTCACCATAGAATATAATGCTGGCTTACACTGAGAGGTGTCCCTATACTTATACTTTGGTTACTCAAATGCATATGCATTATTGGTCATAATGCTATGGCTGACTGGTGTGTGCACAAATCAGTTAAAAACATGCATGTACAAATATATGTAAACTATATAGCCAAACTATTCCATATATTGCCATATATCTGTACATATATTTGTGTATATGTGTGTATACATGTATATATATTTACATATACAGTTATATACACACACACACATATATATCTATCATATCTATATACACACAGACACACAAACATATATAACATGCTATATATGTATAGGTGTTGTGTATCCACTGCGTGATTAAAAAATACATCCAGATGACTTATACGTGTCCTGATATGGGGACATTCAGACCACAGCAATTTTTGTAATGTAATATAACACTGAGAGGTGTCCCCAATATTTTGTCACCCTACTGCATATGAGTTGGATGATATCAGGAAATATTAGGAGCACCTCTCAAGACCCCTGAATACCTCTAAGAACCTCTGGAAGACCCTCGGGGACTCCTCAAGGACTCCATGAAGACCATAAAGGACCCCTGAAACATTCTGTCACCCTCATGCATATGACCGGGATGAGCAACTCCTCCTGAGGGGAGAACTGATTTCAGGGCTGTTGCATTATATTCTATGTTGAACATGTGGTGGTCGTAATGTTATGGCTGGTCGGTGTACAGTGAGTGTATTGATATCTTCCCATACATCCATGGGTGCAGGTCCATCGTAACAAATGCTTGCTGTGCAGGACCGTTTCTGTCGCGCGCGCGCTGCAAAGTGCAGACGGCTGGTGCAACAACGCCAGTAAAAGCAGCCCGTTGTGAGCGCGCCCAGAGTCTCAGCGTCAGTGTGGCAGCGTTCTCATTGGCTGCCTTCATTAATCGACTGCATCCGGGGTTGATAAATGAGGAGGAGAGGAAAGGAGATACATACTGATGTAGAAGGTGCTGGGGGCCTGGGCTCCCTCGAACTTGATCTCCAGCAGGTTACTGGTCTGGGGGTCATGTCGCAGCCAGAGGGCCACGCCCAGGATCACACCTCCGGCGAGCTGCAGCGCAAAGCAGACAAGGCTGTCACGACACGGCTTAGGATGGAGGCGGGGCATCCATGTGCATCGCTCTATAAATCCAGTTGTTCTTTTACCTCATGCAAATTAGATACAACACGAACATTATATCTGCATATGGAATCCGTGCTTCTGCTTGCCATGTACGGTACATGCCAGTCTCGTTTCAGGAAAAGTATTCAAACAAACCAAATAAACATTGCAACATGTGAAAAAAAAAAAAACTAAATATTTGCAATTTCCACATTTACTGAGCACATTAAGTGATGTGAATTAAAGGGTACAGTCCTGAAAATATCAAGTTCTTTGACCTGCGTCCCCAAATGTAATCAGCCAAAGACATATTTAACCTGCCACCTGCATCTTACACTACTACTACACAAAAAAATGTATTACAACTCTTTTTGTAGCGTCACTTTAAATTTATGCATTAATAACCACAGATTTACAACATTTACAATTTAAGATTTTTTAATGAAAAAAAAAATGGAATTCAAAGTTCAAATGACATTTGGAAGGTACTTAACTATGGGTTGCATGGCAGTGTCGGTGTGTGTGTGTGTGTGTGTGTGGTAATTAGTATCAGCAGCACCTGCTTGTTAACGGGTGGGGGGGCGGGTGAGGATGCTGCTGCTTGCCACCGCTGTTCTCATCTACGCCGAGCGACCCGTCTGTCTCTCTCCGCAGAGCCAGATAAAAACACAGGAGAGCTCTCAGCCGGGCGTAACATGACACTGCTCTAATCCAGCCGCTACTCTTTACAAGACGGCCGACAGATTCCATCACAGCTAATAAAAAGGAATGCTGGGGATTAATAATTCAGTCGAAACAATCTCGCATTCAATAGCTGTTATCATGTGTTGTCTGTCTGCTGCTGCCAGGAGGAGGAGTCTCCTGCAGCACGCGGCAGTCACACTTAAACAACTGGCAGATTATGACCTCACAGAGGGATTAACCCTACGTATGATCTGAATGGGATTTCCCAAAGGACGTTTAGTGACGTCTACGTTGAAGTAAAAGTGGTGATAAATGAGAACTAACATCTAAGCCATCTGAATGTCAACAATTCTCTGGAAGACTATAATATTAATGTGAATAAGCTACACAGACGTTTGCTTCAGAACAACTTCCTCCACTCACAGGAAGTAGTGAGATTGCGTGGAATTTGTAACTTTAACGGTTCCTGCTGAGTTTCTTTGAAATGACGGTGACTCCGGCATCCCAGAAAGCACCGAGGGCCGTCTCCTGGATTTGTGATGGACCAGTTAATATTTTGTAGTTGCTGCACTGGTGGTTTTGTTTTTGCAAAAATACCAAAACAACTTCCTCACTTCACAAGAAGTTGTTTTGAAGCAGACAGCTGCGTCTTAAGGAGGTCAGAATAGGAAGTATCGACACTTTCAACTCTATTCACATAAATCTTGGGTCACGAGGTTCATATGCGACACTGAACTTTGCTGTAAATGTCTGCGCCAGGCAGCTAATAGGTGGCGCTACTTACAGGCGAGAGACAAAGTTCAAACATTTGTGCTACCTGCATTTTCAAACATGTCCTAATCCCACCAGAAACCAGACTAACTTTTTAATCTGTAGCTGATGGTTTTCCAAATATACCAGCAAATCTGCTTTAACCCAGCCATGTTCTTGTTGTGACCAGCGCTGCAAAAGTTAATGACATACACACACTGCAGAAATGCTGTGCAGACCTGGGAAACATTAATTAAACATAACCTGTGCACAGGCGTAAAACCTTCGTCCAAAAACGTCCACCTGGCACATTTTTTTGTCACGCGTGCCCACAAACATGCATCTATGTAGATTTGATCTGTTTCTGCTTTAAACATGTACTGGAACTTAAGCAACGGCGCCGCGGGCGACCAGGTGACACACGCATCACCCCCATGTTTGAGTTTCTAGGGGGAGGAGCTTGGACCCTGTTCATGGCTGCCTGAACCAATCGAGTTGAAAACTCATTTGTTCCCATGGCGATAACCTAGCGACCTGGAACGAGAGGAGGCAGCCATGTGGAGCTTGGAGGAAGATGTGGACTAGTGGATGTGGAATAACACCGATACATTTGCGATGTACTTTCACATTCACTGGACTGGTTGGTATGTAGTTAGGCTACTTTAATTATTTCTAACTTTTTAATCTGCCGAACGACAATGACATTTATGACACGACTTCAGATGATCTCAATAGTTGTTGGTTGTTGGTTTTCTTTCCTGTTTGCACCACAAACCCAGTTTCCTGGGGGAACCCTGTGCACGCTTGGGGGGGATCAACACCAGCAATGGCTTCTCTCAAAATAAAACCGCCCTGCCCTTCTCCCCCTCTACCATCCTCCTCTCTTCGTGAAGTCCATTCCAGAACTGAGACAAGCTGCTGCCTAGCAACCAAATCAACACGGCAACAGCCAAGAGTGTGTGCGCGCGCGCACATACACACACACACACACCACAGAATGACTAAAGCCAAGTGAACTTCTACTTCCTTACCATGTGAATTACCAATTAGATGAGTCAGAGTGCAACAAGAGGATGAAATAAAGCGTGTTTTCCTCATATTTCCGAAAGCCTTCTATTTTAAGTGTTTGTGTTGCTCGGGAATCGAGGCAGACCGGAGCTGCAGGCAGCCCACCTCGGGTCCACCCATGGCCACGGCTTACCCACAGTTTCAAGGTCGCATGCGCAGAAACAAAACCACCAGTGCAGCAATTATAAAATATTAACTAGTGCATCATAAATCCACGAGACGGCCCTCTGTGCTTTCTGGGATGCCGGAGTCCCGGCACAGGCGGCTTACTGGGAAGGAATCACTGTCATTTCAAAGAAACGCAGCAGGAACTGTTAAAAGTCACAATTCCCCCCATTCCCACTGCAGTTTCCAAAAAAGTTCCACAGATTTGACCGAGTAACCAAAACAATTTAAGAAAAAAAAAAATTCAAGGAAAATGATTATTATTTTAAAAGTATTTCTGGGACGAGTTATGGTGCAGCAAACATATTTATTGAGACGGGCTGGCGGAGGACGCTGCGTCATCGCCGAGGAGCCATTTGCCTCCATTATTCCTCTCACTTTCACTCATCACGTTTCCCGTTAGCCAATCAGCCGTTAGCTAGGTGAAATAATGAAGCAAGAGTGAATACGGAGGGAAACAAAGAATACATGCAAAAAACCAGGCGGAGCACTGACGCGGAAAAGAAAACTCACAGCTACTACAATGATACTTGGAATGGCACAAAACACACTACTTATTCCTGCAGCCATGCTCCAGCCCTCCACCCGCATCCTTTTCATACTCGACAATTAAAAAAAAAGGGGGGGGGTCTGAATTCTAGGTCAGAGCGATAAGGCAAAAATATGATCACAGCATTTTTTCAATTTTGATCAATATCAATACTTATCCCGTTATACAATCTCATAAAGCTGCCAAGTATCCTTATAATTACTGAGGCCCGTATGCCCAAATCCGTATGCCCTAATGTTTTCATAATTTAAAGAAAAAAAATGTCATTTCAAAACTGAAGTTCGGGTTCTAATTTGAACTTTGAAAAATTAAGTAATAACAGAACGACTTAATATCATTTTGATTCGATTCTGTAATGCTTTTAAATAAATTGTTGTTTTTCACTTTTATATATTTTAGGTCTTTTTTCAGTTGCAGATTCTTTGTTTTTGGATTCTTTTTAAACTTTCAAATCCTCTTCAGTTTGTGTTTTTCAAACTTTCAGGAGTTTTGTTCCACTTACCGATTGTATGATTTCAGTTCCAGTATTTGACAGCATGACAAACATGTCTTCTCAACCTCATAATATGAAAATATATAAGTAAAATTAAAATAAAAATATTAAAATATTGAAGAGAATTCCAGACCTGAATCAAGATTATGTTTACAGCAAATAGAGCATTATTTTATGTTTCAAGGTTCATGCCAGCAAAGTGAAATTTTAGTTTCACATCTTCATCAGTTGCAATTTTTTCTCTGAATTATCAAAACAACCCGGAGGTCGCCTCCTACATACAGGTCAGTGGGTGGATGTTCCTCCACGCCAGCATTTGTCTTCCCGTCAGCATGAGGACCAGTAAGACCAGAAGATGCAACAGAGTAGGACTTCTTGAAAAAGCTGCCCAGTGGCATCTTCTGCATCTTCTGCCTGTGGTAGCGGCAGCGTTTCCTGCCTTCCCACGATGCAACAGACATGAGCATGAGGAGCTTGTGATGAGCTCTGACATTTACTCAGGACATGAACTCATGACATCCTTCATGTAGCAGGAATTGAATAACATCAGTGAGGGGTGCCCTGCTCTCCTTCAGAGCTCTAAAAGTAGCATAGATGATCTTGGTAAGCTCTGAGTTATCAAGACCTCGTCACCGAGAAGCTGCTGCCGTCTCCCAATCCTGGTCCTCGTGGCTCCTCAACCTAGGTTTTCTGGATCACTGCGTAACAATGGGGGTCCTCGGGGGACACCATCCTGCATGTTCTGGATGTCTCCCAGATCCAACACACCTGATTCAAATGGATGGGTTGCTACCAGCCTCTACGGAGCTTGATGATGAGGCGCGTTGGAGTTGGGAGAACATGTATGGCGGTGGAGGCCCAGAGACCAGGACTGGCAAACGCTGCACCCTGGCAGACTGTTTCAGCAGTGTGGTCCCCTGGGAAACGCGCCGCCTGCAAGCATCTACTCGGATTTGCCCACTTGTTGTCAATGTAACGAGTGCTGACTCATGCTGGGCGGCGATCACCTGCTGGCCCGTACGTTTGTCATAGTCCCCAAAAATGTCTCACATTCTTTTTCCAGCCTTTCCAGCGTTCTTTGTAAAGATGACCAGATGCTGCCATACAGGCCCAGAAGTCTTCATCCTTTTGGGCCACTTTCCATTAAAGATGCCCCTTCTGCCTGCCGTGCGAGTACAACCTTGCTAACTCTCACTGGGACGGCCCATTTTTAGTGATGAAGAAGACCCCACCAGTACAAATACAGCCGAAGGCATTATGAACATCATGCAGGCTTATGTGTTGTAAGATGGGGAAAAAAAATTAAGAGCTTTGCGCTCTCACTCAATGTGACTAAGAAATGAAACTGAAGAAACAAAGTGGCAAAGGGCCGCCAGGCCTGGCTGCAGTGTCTATTTCTGCCTGTTGCCCAGCGTATGGTGGTTATAGAATGCTGAGCATGCTGCAGGAGTGGCGGTGGGGGGGGGGGGGATGGGGAGGTGGTGGGTGGCGTCCCTTCAACCCCCCACAACCTCTTAAACATCTCAGTGTCCAGCGTGATTTATGGAAACAGGAGGTCTCCCACTTTTAAAAAGCCAGCCGCCATCGCTCCAGGCAGCAGATGGACGGAACCCGCCTGCCTCAGCAGAGCCATTCTCAATGTTCTCAGTGGCATAAAGGGCTAGAACGTGTTACACGTCATATATGTTCCAGTTTCCATCAATATCGGCCATGTTTCAACACAACTAGCTAACAAGCAGACGATGACAGAGGAGAAACTGATTTCTAGTGAGGATGCTCCAATCACGATTTCTGAGTCATGGTGGATATTCCAAAACAATTTCATCTGAGTCACTTTCATCATCCCGTCAGACATTCGAATGATATTACGCAAGGGCGGTCCGAGTCACGATTTGTGGAGCCAATCACTGGAAGGGTTCTGGCCGACACTCATTGATCAAGGTTCATGGCGTATATTTGGCGCCTATAAGGCTGATGGTGGGCCACCGCCTCCGCCGCACGTGACCCCAGCTCGCCACACGACGCAGCGGGAGGGAGGGGCGGCAGCTGCGCTTCCACCCAAGCCAAATCGGACTTCTCCCCTTTGGGAGCATTTCAGCTTTCAGACAAATGAGAAGGGGGAACAGGCTCGTTTCGATGAGGCGGTTTGCAAAATCTGCCGCAAAAAAATATCCCAGTAAAACGAGGACACGCTTCCAATTTAAAGTCTCACCCAGCAAGCTAGCGCCCAGCTATAAGGGGCGAGGCTGCCTGCACCCGCAGGACCCACACAGTCACGCAGCAGCCGCCACTGCTGGCCGCCAACTTGCAGTCGCCGAAGCCTTTGCACAATTTCCAAGTACAGCAGTGGAAGTGATGGACACGGACGCCGTTACGCAGTAAATAGGGTTTTTTTTTTTTTCAATGAAAGGGCGTGGTGCAATCATACCGCATACGTGCCGCTGAGCCACTCGGACTCACGGCACGGGGAAATTCCCTAACTGCGACAGCCCTACACACAGGTCCTCCACCACTGCACACAGGTGCCCTACGACTGCATCCGGGTCCCCGAATACTGCATACGGGTCCTCTGCAACTGCAGACAGGGGCCCTACTACTGCATCTGGGTCCCCCACTACTGCATACCGGTCTCCTGCTTCTGCATCCGGGTCCCCCAATACTGCATACCGGTCTACTGCTACTGCATATGGGTCCCCTAATAATGCATATGGGTCCTCTGCAACTGCATATCAGTCCCCAAATACTACATATCGGTCCTCTACAACTGCAGACAGGGGCCCTAATACTACATCCGGGTCCCCCACTACTGCATACATTGTCCACTACTATAAGTCCACGACTTCTGCATATGTTTCTCTCAGTCGTCATCTCCTCCTCTGCTGATTGGTCGGCAGTTTTTAGCCGTCCAATCAGCCGCAGCGTTACTGGTCGCCTCACGTCCAGGTTCTGTTATTGGCCCGCGAGCACCACAGTCCTGGGATG
>CAAKHG010014468.1:15599-27846 GCA_901007715.1 Dactylopterus volitans
GGGGGGGGGGGGGGGGGGGGGGGGGGGGGGGGGGGGTAGGGGGGCCGGCTCCTGACGTCCCCCGCCAGGGTCGCGCTCGCGTGCGCTCGTTTGGACACGCGCCTGCGCTTCAGGGGCGACGGTTAACCGCGGGGGCGCGCCGGCGGCGGCGACCCCCCGCGGCGGCGGCGGCGGCGGCGCGATGCTGAGGGTTCACGGGGGCTGCTCTTGTCCGCAGCTGCGGTGTCTTCATCCACGTCCGCGCGTCATCCGGCTCAGCGTGTGCGTGTGTGTATGTGTGTGTGTGTGTGTGTGTGTGTGTCTGGATTTTGCATTGGTAAGCAGACACTGTTCTTCGGCGCGTGTGTGCGCGCGTGTGTTGGGTTTGTATGTTTTGCAGGCTAAACACCAACATGAGGGAAAAACACGTGACACCGAGACGGTGACGTAGACGTTTGATGTTTGTTTCCATCTAAACTGATCGGAAGCAGCTTGGCGGCAGAGTGAGACACGGCCACAAGGTGGCGCCGCCGCGGCCGCCGCGGCGCAGGTGTGCACGCTGCATGGACAACAGCAGGAGAAGAAGAAGTGGGAGGAGCTCCAGGGGCAGCGTGCGTGCGTGTGTGTGTGTGAGTGAGTGTGTGTGGTCTCGTTGCTGTTGTGATGTTTCTCTCCTGAACGCGACTCAGGAACTCGGGACTTTGGTCTCCTCATCGGTCCGAACGCTCCTCAGGTCGTTGCTCCTGGCGACCACGTTTTCACCCAGTCAGCTGATCAGTCAGGTGACTCGCGCGTCCGTCACCTCGGTTACGCGTCCTTCACCTCGGTTACGCGTCCGTCACCTCGGTTACGCGTCCTTCACCTCGGTTACGTCGCGTTAGCATCCCTCAACATCTGTTTATCTCATTAATTTCTCTGCATTTGAGGCAAAATGTCACAAATAACAACAAATGCAACAAAAATCTAAAATGTGCAAATCGGTTACATGAGCTGGATTTATAAGAATAAAATGCAAATATAAAAAAACAGCAATAAATGCAGCAAAGACGCAAACTAGAAACAGATTTAAATCTTTAAAATATCCGCACAAACAGAAACGAACAAACTGAACCAAAACACGCAAAAATATACATAACCATATAAATACAAAAATGCACGCAAAGAAAACAATCACCGTCATAACGTGCATAAAAACAGCGTGTTTAACCACCTGTTTATTACAATATTTAATTTATGACTCAGATTCACTGGCTGGAGTGAATCAGTGAACCGGATCATCTGAGTCCGCCGTGGTTCCGGTGAGTCGCTAACTGGCCTTGTGTTCTTAGCATTAGCCAGCCGGAGGACTCTATGGATCCGGGTCCATGGAGACCTGGGACTCGTGATTCCTGATTCAGAACTGAAGATTCGGATCATTAACCAGGTGATTCGGGAGCAGCTCTACATGCCAGATTTGGCCGACTCCTGCTGCAGATCAGCATCCAAATTAGAGCCTCAGTTGTCTCTCGTGTGTGTGTGTGTGTGTGTGTGTGTGTGTGGTATCTTTGCTAGCTTTTACACATTCAGGTCAGTTCACGCTGGAATCTGATAAGTGCGGCACAGAAAAGGATGTGAGCAGTGACGGGAGGTGGAGCGCCGAGGCTTCCCAGCCGCTTCCTATTATTTACTATTATTATCACCATTATTATTTTTGCTTCCTCGGGGTTAGACGCGCGTCTGCGGTCGTACGAGTCCTCGGCAATCCTGGCGAAGGCGGGCATGACAGCACGGCGGCGCGGCAGATACGCGCCACCGCCCTCACCCATAATCCCGCCGATGCTGCGCTAATCTGACTCCTGCTAGAAAAATCAGGGCTGACTCCTCCGAGCCGGCTCCTCCTCCACCTTCCCAGAAACTTTCGAGGCACTCGTAATCCGGCAGTTCGTCACACGCCGGCGGCGGCGGCAGCGGCGGCGCGCTGCTATTTTTTGCCGTCTGTTTCCAGCGGCTTCCATAATTATCTGGAAGGCGTGAAGATGCTGCCGGAGCGAAGGTGGCAGGTGCAGGAGGGAAAAGAATGACGCCGCACCTTTAAGAGCCCGGCGTTAGTCCAGCATGGGCACATGTAGGTGATAGACCCCGCCTCCTCCACGTTTGTGGGCGGGACTTGGAGAGATATTTATTAAACTGTAAATTAAAAAAAAACAAAAAAACATTCAAATTTCGATGGAGCAACTCAGCGTGTTTACTTTGTCTTCCACTCGCCTCACGCACCTCCTGGACTCCCCTCAGGGGTGCAGCCGTTGTAGCAGTTAACCAGGGTGCATCGCCAGTTTTTAAAGTACATTTTGAAGTACATATTAGTATCCGGTTGTTATCAGGGTGCATCACTAAGCCTTAGAACCCCCGGCTGCACCGTCTTATGGAAGCATGGTTCTCAGTTCTCGCAGCACTTATTTGAAGCGCTGGCGGATTGGGTTCTTGCACGGCCCGGCTCCTGGTCGGGCACCCGCTCCCCGCCATGACGGATCCTCCTCCCGCCGCCTCTCTCTCTCTCTCTCTCTCTCCCTCTCTCTCTCTCTCTCTCTCTGTGTACCGCGCGCCGTCGCCGCCTCGTCGCGGTTCCCTCGCGCTCAGGAGAGAGAGGATGTTTACAGGCGGGATTAGAACCCGGGGACGTTCATCTCCTCCGCTGGGTTCCCTTCAGCTGGCAAACCCGCTTCCCCGCCTGCGGCCGGCGTTGTCTTTGTTTGCCGTTCTTCTTGTCCCTCCGTCCCTGCCGTACGTGCGGCCCCGGGGCCCCTCGCCATCTGCAGCCCGTTCTTTGATATCTTTCCCAGGTGACCCGGTCGCTGCGCCGCCCTCGGCGGGGCGGGGCTGGGCGGGGCTAACGGCCCTAATTAGCTTCTATATATGCTCTCTCCTTTTGTTCGGCCCTGCAGAAGCAGACGGGGCAACCAATCAGTGACAAGCAAAGGGAGAGAGAGAGAGAGAAACAAAGAAATCCAAAAATCAGAAAAAGAAAACGGTGTCTTTTATGAGGCTAACAGATCTTCTCCAGAGCCGGATGTCGCACATGCAGGACAGAAAAACTCCCATTTGGAGGGTTGTTCCATGACAGCGGTTCCAGTTTTACCATCCAGGCACATGGACGAGTCACAATGAACACGTGGCCCCCTCACACACCCTCACACACCCTCACACACCCTCACACACCCTCACACACACGCCACATGTCATCGGACGAGTTATGATGAAGAACACCAACAACTGCTGAAGTACAATAATGCAATTGTTATTATTATTATTATTATTATTATTATTATTATTATTATTATTATTATTATTATTATTATTATTATGTTCATGACTAATAATCATGCAATTATGCTAACCAGTTTACATATTTAAATGAGTGTTCGTTGCCATACAAAGGTCATACTGGCCTGTCTCAAGCCAGTTAAATAATAGGTACAATTCTTTCAGAAAAAATTGATACAATGATACAATATTTTCCACATATTTTAAAAATACATATGCGACCTCACGTGTCAGTCGTACGAAACATGCGGAAATACACAGTAAATAGGAAAATAAACGCCTCCCACTCAGTGGGTGGAGTTTATGTGCACAGATTTTTTTATTTCCATTTTTCTAAAAATTAGATTACAGCTTCATGAAAAAAAGCAAAAATCCAGATGCAAAAACGAGACTTCAACTCTCCATTTTATCACGTGCAGATTTTACACTGTCAAATTTAAATCTTGTCGAGCCAGTAATAAATGTCAGCTGGCTTTGTTTGTTTGTCATTTGCATATTCACATTACATGATTACATTACGGATTACATGATGTAATCCAGGAGAAGACCTAACGAGCGTTCAGCCATCACGAGCTCGCCGAGTCACCACAATTAATCTCAGTTCATTCCCATAATGTCACTGCACAGGACGCAGTAACAATAAAACGTCTCCACTGAGTCGTGCACATAATCACGTACAAATAATACGTGTAAAAAAATAAAAGGAGAGTAGCTGCCGGAGCGAGACGCCGTTTCAGTGTGCTGGTCATCATCTCCTTCGTTTTGGAGGTGCTGAGTGCGAGAACATTAGCGGAGCACCAGAGGTTATGATGGGATGGCGGCGTCACAAACAAACGGCGGCACTCACGGCGTTACTGTTTTCAGTAACGAGCCATCAAGATTGTTACTGTTTCCATGGTTACGAGGCTGTGGCGCATTACTGCAACTAAACTCACTGAAGCTGTTTTGACCCCGCCCCCCCCCACACACACACACACACACACACACACAGCAATTTCTCCACCTCGGTTTGTCTCACATTGTCCCACACCAACATTTAAACAGTAGACGATGTTTTCTATTCATAATTCCATAATTCCACAGTAACTATAATGGATTACTTTCTTTAAAGTAATGCTGTGTGTACCAACCCAGCCCCGCTGGTGTCGCCTGTCGCAGCAGCAGTGCACCCAGCACTGACCCCTGCGGCGCTCCAGCATGGATTCTCGGTTGGACCAGTAAAGGGTCCCCAATGTGACCTTCATAAGGTCCTTAATCCAGCTGAATACCTCACACCCTTCACACCCGGGTCCAGCTGTTTGGTTGGGGTTGTATTAAATGCGGAGCTGAAGGGCAACATCCCGACGCAGCGCCCTCCAGGGGTGGCGTCCTCGCCGTGTCTTGGCTTGCTGCCACTTCTGATGAAGGTCAGCTCACCTCAGCTGATTCAGTTCGTCTTTAGCTGGCTGTTGAAGAGCAGCACGGTGCTAGCGTTCGGTTTTGTTAGCTTAGCGGGGCTAAGACAGAGGAATGGCAGAGGTAGCGATATCGCTAACCCGTCGATGCACAAGTGGGTCAAAAATGACCCGGTGAGGTTGTTTTCTTGTAATATCCTCGTGGTGAAATGTTGGAATTCTTTCATATTCATGTTTTGTATGTGATTTAAAATCTTATTTTAGCTTTTATACAATTGCAATTTTTGTGCCATTTTTGTGAATGATAATCATTTATGTTGTGTTTTGCGTTGTGCACACAAGACTGATTTCATGTTTGAGTTTCCTCTAGACTGGACAGTAACGCTGACACACACGCACACACACACACACACACACACACACACACGCACACACACACACAGACAACGTTTGAACATATTTCAAAAGTCGTTAAAAAATGAAAAGCAAAAACAACTAAAACATGAAATCATTCTTGCGAGCTCCATAAAAAAACACAACATAAATGATTACGCTTAACAAAAATGACAGAAATGGCACAAAAAGTGCCATTTCTTTGGAAGCCTGCAGGGTCCAATCACTCATGCAGTTGAGGGCTAAAGGAAATCGACAAGTACTAAAGAAACACCCTGTGTAAGACATGAGCTGATGTGCACAGCATATCAGCTCATGAGCAGAAGTGACTACATCAACTGTTCACGATGACAGATGACAACGTGTAAATGACCGTGCCAGCAGGTCACTTGACTGCTTTCATGTGGAAGTTGCAAAGACAGCTGACTGCACGCAAAAATACACGTTTGGAAACATTCCTAGTGGGAAGATGATTTTTGCGTTGCGGCATGAAAACAGCTCCTTCTCCATCCCGGGTTGGACGTTCAGCAGCGACTCAGGTAGCGAGAAGCCGGGACCAACTGGAATGTGCATTTCCTGCAGAAAATGCGTGTGAATGTGAACTGCTGACAGAAAAAAACTGCAGGCTTTTAAAGAAGAGACTCTGATGATTGTGAAAATGCCGGCTAGCTGAAAAAAGACCATCACTGGCCTCGTTCTGGGTCCACAAACCCTCATGTTGGCACCACCATGACTTGGAGGCAGAGGCGGTTTCCTCACCGGAGGTACGAAGCCCGCGGCAGCTGTGGCTGAAGGCCTTACACGCTCAGACAGAAGAGACTGATGATCGCAGACATTTTTTTTTTCTGTGTTGGCCCAAAAATGTCAAACTCTTGGATTTTCGCAAAAAAAAAATAATCTTTGGCCTGAATTAACACAGGAGCGAATGAGAGATCTGTTAGCCAAAATCTGCCAGTCGCTCGGTTTGGGTGGCCAAATTTTCTGAATCGGCGCAAATTTTCCCCCCAAATTTTTCTCTACGGCAAAGTAGCTAACTATCAAAGCGGGAGTGCGTTTTGAGCGTCTCTATATTCATTTGTACGGGAAATTGTTTTATGGAAAAAGTTTAAGATTTCAAAAAGCAGAACATGTAGAACAAATGTCGAACAAACGCAGTTGGTTCCTCAGTCAGCTTCGATGCCTGATTGGTTCCTGTTGCACAAACGGAGTTAAAACACGCAGAAGAAGAAAACAGGCCGGCAGCAGCGGGAATTAGCATTGACACAGTAAAAATCTGCTTCAGTCGTGTAAATACGCATCACCGCGTGCCACATTTTAGAAGAACCGCTAGCTAAAAGCGCTGATCAGCAACATCGAAGCGGTCGCAGCAGTCGGCGCTAAATTAATAACCATGATTAGGATTATTATTCTGGTTTCCTGCTCAGAGGCAACTTAACGGTCGGACGCTGCTGAGGAAAATAGACCTTTCACCGTCAGCAGCGCATCCCGATGACCTCGGAGGCGTCAGTGACGTCAGGTCCCCCAAATCTGCCAAAGGGACTGTTTTAAAAAACAAACAAACCCTGGAACATATTTTTATCCTTCTCGCACAGTTTGATGCTATTTCTTTCCTTTGTGGATTGCCAAACCCGCAGTGAAGTCGCAGCAGCAAGCATGTGACTCTGAGGCCCTCAGAAGGTGTTTCAGAGCAGATATCACGCGTTCCCCTGCTCAGACTCCTCTGGGCTTCTGTGCTATTACATAAGCTCGAAAGATATTGCTCTACAACTCAATAACGCCGCCTCATCGACCCCCAGGGGCGTCATCTTTCTCATCATTCAGGGGCGTTCGGTGTTTGCGGGCGTCTACACTTATTTCCCCTCTTAACCTCTTATCATTCCTGTAAAATTGGCTGAGGACTCATCTCGCTTTTGAGCTCTCTGGAACACGAGCGTGCCGTTCTATTCTGAGAGGCAGCATTTTTGTTATTTTTTTTCCCTCTAGGTCACAATCAGTGTAAGAAATAACGGCAGTGAGTAATACAGGTCAAAAAAAAAAAGAACCAAGAGGAAGCTCCTCTGCCTGCGGACGACCTTCCGATTGGGGCTTCATTTGCTGGAGGACGCGATAGGACCATAGCGCGCAGCTGGGGCGGGGGGGTTCAGATCCAGAGCTGTGCAGTAGCTGGTTAAGAGTCTGCCGGTCCCGGCTTTGGGTAGCGTAGAAACAGGTGGTGGTCTTGGGTGATGAGCTCCCTCAGGGCCCCCCCTGACTTTCTGGAGGCACCGGGAGGCAAAGATCTCCCCCACAGCCGGTAGTGTGGTGTTGACGCATCTCTGTGCACTGCTGAGGACTCTCAGCGGAGGACGCCGTTTGTCAGGACCGTCTCCGCCGAGCAGTGGTAGAAGGACCGGAGCAGGTGCTGGGACAGATCAGACCCCCTGAGTGTCCCAGGACGGGTTCTGATTAGGGCTAACCAGTCTCTGGTGGGCCTTCCTGACCTCACAGTTAGTGTTGTGTGTCCATGTGAACCCGGAAACCTGTAGGATGAACAACTCCCCACTCCCCGTCCTCCATTTATCCCCGGGAATACTCAGACACACCCTTCAGGGAACACGAGTGGAGTGATCAATGACTCCTTCAAGGGCTGGGAGTTTTCTCTCCTGGAAGGTGTGTGTGTGTGTGTGTGTGTGTGTGTGCGTGTGCGTGTGTGTGTGTGTGTGGGCGTGCACGTCCGTGTGAGCGTTGTTAAGGTTTTTCTTTCTCCATGGAGCAAGTGAAGGAAACAACTGTGTTTTGTGGTTTTCTTTTACTAAACTGGAGTTTCTTGATTTGGACCCGCTCACATACGCAGACGCCTGATGAAGCGCCGGTGAACTTTACCTGCTGCTGTGTCGTCTGAGTGTTTGTGTGACTGGCAGTGAGTGACGATGTCCTGGTGCAGCGCGAGTGCAGTTCGAAGCACGTTTTGCTGGACAGATAAAAATGTAGTTGTATTACAAAAGCTAAAGCTAAAGATAAACTTCAGGCCCCCCCCATCGGGCGGGTGTCCACCACTCGGAGGAACGCGTCTTTCTCTTGAGGTTTTCTGAGTTTTTAGCCGCAGCGAACAACATTTATGGTGTGTTGGGCACCGCCGGCGGTGATGCAGGGTGGGCCCGCCGTCTGCCCAGTGGGCGGGCGGGCGAGTGGGCGAGCACGGGCCGGTGACAGCGTCCACGCGAAGTAAAAACTGGCCTGAAACACCCCCCCACACACACACACACACACACACACACACACACACACACACACTGTCGTGTAGTGTAAACATCGTCCTCTGTTGGAATGGAATGAAAGAAATGTTGCTGCATTTGAATGCTTTTCGGGGGTCTTTGTTCCGCCTCCTGGAGACGTTGTGGGCCGGCTGGAGATCCTCCTCGGCTGGTTCTTGCCCCCTGGGCCATGTTTTGCTGTCATGGTGTCCTAAAGGCGCCATTTCATCCTTAAAATGATTTCAGTGTTTCAAATCTGTTGCTTGGAGTGAACATACGGGAAAGTACTGCCAAGTGGAGATCCCAGACTTTTCTGTGGAAAATGACGGTGCGTAACGCAGATGGACGGAGCAGCGAGGAACCAGAAGGTTCTCCAGCTGGTGTCTCAGAGAGGCTTGTCTTGGTTTTTTTTTTTTGACCTCCACATAAATGAATGAACGGAGCTCAGAGACAGTTAGCTTAGCCTAGCTTAGCTGCGCAGGGCTTCCAGCCAACGGCCGAGCGACGAAGGAGCAGAAGCTAAAAGCTGGGCAGTGATTATCCTGGTGTCAGAGACCTCAGCAGCCGGAGTGTGTGGACAGGAAGACCTGGAGGAGGTTCCACAGGATGACCACCCGGAATAAACCCCGCCTACCATTGCTGAGACCAGTTTAACCACCACAGAAGAAGTCATTCATCACCGACCAATCACCTCAAAGCTAAAACACCCGGCCCAAACTTTGTCTACGGGGCCGCGACAGGCGACATCGCAGGACTGTGGTGCTCATGGGCCAATAACCAGACCTGGACGTGAGGAGACCAGCAACGCTGCAGCTGATTGGACGGCTAAAACTTTGCTGACCAATCAGCAGAGGAGGAGATGACGACTGAGAGAAACCACTCACATTTAAACAATAAAATAAACATTATTGCAAGCTTCAGAAAACTATTAATTGTGCTCGAATCAGCACAAACTGCAGCGGACGCAGGAGGCGACGCCGCTCGGCCTCCGGCAGCTTCTGCTGAGGCTTAGCGACGAGCGTTTGTGTTGCCTCGGCAGCGGCGGCGGCGGCGGCGCCCCTGTGCTTCTCCTCCTCCTCCTCCTCCTCCTCCTCCTCCTCCTCTGCCGCCGCGGATTTGAAGCGGCTCTGTGGAGCTTTCAAGGCTTTGTGCTGCGCGGTTCCATCAGAAGTCATTTTCAAAGGCGCTTTTATTCGGAAAGCAGCGAGAGACGAGGAGGCAGCAACCCCAACAACTCTCCCCTTGTTCGGAGGACAGGCGGTGGGGGGGTTGACCTTCAGCTGGAGCTTCACAATGGAGGCTTGTCCAACCTCGCCGAGCAAAATGTATGTCAACCTTCCGCTGGTGGGGGGCCGGGGGTGGGGGGGGTGCATGAGCACAGATGACGGCCCGCCGCGCTCCACGCTGAAATAATCAGGAATTCACCGCTGACGTGCGGCTTGAAAATGAGGAAAGACACTGGAAGTCCTGGATGACATGCAGAGCAGGAGCCTACAGCTCAGCCTCGCGTGGCATAAGTACTTGTTTTTGTTTTTTGACCTCCACATAAATAAATGAGCGCAGCTCAGAGACTGTTAGCTTAGCCTAGCTTAGCATGAATATTTGCAGCAGGGGGGAAACAGCTCGCTCAGTCCAATTAGCATCTCTTTGCATTTCGCCACTGATTGTCTTTTTTTTTTTTCTTTTTTGACCTGCCAGAAATAACTGAACGGTGCTCAGAGACAGTTAGCTTAGCCTAGCCTAGCCTAGCATAAATACTTGCAGCAGGGGGGAAACGGCTCGCTCAGGCCAACCAACGTCTCTGAAGAGTTCGTCAGAGTTTGTCTTGGTTTGACATCAACTGAGGGCAATTAGCTTAGCTTAGCTACGCGTGAGCATGAAAGCGCAAACAAACGTTAGCACACCACAAACATGGACACACACTTGTTTCTGTGCAACAGGAAGTGGGTTTTGCAATATTCATGTGCTGGCTGTTGTTTATCTGTTTATTTATTTGGTTTTGTTTGCACTGTTTCTTGCTTTATCTGTGCTGGTGAAATGAAAATAGCAAGTTTATTATACTTTATTGCAGTAAAATGATAAAGCAAAAGCTGGGCAATATCCATCTAGCAGAATCTTTATAGCTATTTAATTATTCGGGCTGAAAATCATCGAATGTGTCATAATACGTTATCATCGTGGTACTTCCATCCCTATATGGTAGAATTCCAATGTTATGATAAGGTGGGTATTGCAATATCATATGTTGTGGATACTGCAATTTTTAGCCTTTTTTTTACTCTCTGGAAGTTAAAAAATGTACACTATTTACACTATGACTACTACTACAACTACTACTACTAGTTACACTGTGTCACAACTGCTTTATTATTTATGTTCTGAGCACACAAACAAAAGCAAGCAAGCAAGACAAAGTTCTCAGCGTATTTTACACTGAACGGAGAAGCAAACCGCCCATAAATGGGTGTGATGCACATTTTCTTTGGATACTCGGCAACTGTGTATTGTTACCACGTCGCCACACAAAATATAGCAGTACTGTCCTGTAGCAGCTCTTCTTCCACCCCGATTAACGATGTTGTACCTCGTAAACAAACGAACGCCAGTTACGAGGCCTTGTGAAGTGCACGTGGTGCCTTCAGACTCGGTCTTGGCTGCTGGTTTTCTGCCCTGCGCGCCGCCGCCGCTGTTTTCACCGTGTTCCTGTGTGAGAGCAGCGCCGTCTCTCGGCGTGAGTGTAAGTGTGTGTGTGCGCCGTGTAGCCCCGCGAGTGGCCGCCTGGCCCCCGGCGTGACGCCAGTGTGAATGCGTCTCCGCTCTGTTTCCCCCCCGAGCAGCCTCGCTCGCCCGGGCCCCCGCCTGCCGCTCTCCCTCTGACATCAGGAGGGTTGAGACGCGCTTGGATTTGAACGATTCCGATTCCTTTCCAATTCCCCCTTATCGGTTCAATTCCTTACCGATTCCTATTTTATATTCATTATACTTATTCTATAAGTACATAATAAACACAAACACAATCATACAAATACAAAAAATTGCTTGTACCTGTCGTACAGGTCGTCCTCCCAGCTTTCGCCAGCGTGAAAGGAGTTACTCTCAGGCTCGTCTCGTCTGTTTAGATACGAAAACGCGGCGCGATACGTCACGTTACTTTATATTCATGAAGGACCGGCTTACAGTCAGTTTCATGAAGTAACGATAACAGTAATTGTAACGCCACCACAAAATAGCGGCGAAAGTTACAGAAACGGAGTATTTTTTTGTACCGTTACCAGCCTGTAAGAGCAGCAGCAGCAGGCTCTGATGGGGCTGCCTCATCCTGCGCTGCCTGCGGCTGTGGGGGTGAGGGGCACGTGGGGGTGAGGGGCCTTTGGGGGTGAAGGGGCCCGGGGGGGCCGCGGCTCCGGGTTTCTTAGCTAGTCAAACGCGGGTCGTTTCTTCAGATGAATGTGGTGTTTCAGGAGCTGCGTCGTCATGGCAGCGGTGCCACCACCAGTGCCAGTAATCACCGCGTCACGTTCAACCACACTTTGGATCTTTTGTTGCTCATCTAGCAAACGTCGCTCGCCCCGCTCAGTGGGCGGAGCCACCAGACTCACACACGTGCAGACGTGCGTGACGTCACCGCGGCCGCTTCAATGCACGTCCAAATGACGTAGGAAACCACAGCTGCCAATCTGAGAACCGTTTGTCCAAATATGATGGATCCGGGTCAGGAACCGGAAGTTTGGACCTGGTTCGGAGAAAGAACCAGGTCCAAACTTCCGGTTCCTGACCCGGATCCATCATATTTGGACAAACGGGTCGCAACCATCGTCAGATCAAAGTTCCACAGTGAACTCCTCTGAGAACCTGAGAACCTCACGGCTGATTCAACACACACACACACACACACACACACACACACACACACACACACACACACACACACACACACACACACACACA
>CAAKHG010014469.1:3500-17286 GCA_901007715.1 Dactylopterus volitans
ACACACACACACACACACACACACACACACACACACACACACAGAAAGAGAGACAGAGAGAATGACAGAGAATGACAGAGAGAGGGAGAGGGAGGGAGACAGAGAAAGAAGCCAGCAGGCTAACTCGCAACGAGCAGACCGGAGCATCTGGGATCTTGGAAGCTATTAAAGCCCTGAAAGACGAGTTCTGCCCTAAGATTGACGGAGTCCTTACTGCAATTAAAGAGATTAAGTCGGACATTAAAGACTTTTCGGAAGGACTGCAACAAGCGGAGAACCATATTGGTGACGTAGAGGATGAGGTTGCCTGTCAGAAAACCAGATTGGCAGCGATGGAGAAGCAAGTGTTTGAACTCACCTCCAAGGTGGATGATTTAGAAAACAGGAGCTGCCGCTCAAATCTCAGGTTGGTGAATCTCCCAGAAAAAGTTGAAAAAGGCAATGCGGCTGCTTTTCTGGAAAAATGGATACCCGACGTCCTGGGACCGGAGGAATTCCCTGTCCTGCTGGTTATTGAAAGAGCACATAGACTACCAGGTGCTCCACAATCCTCTGCTCCACCAGTTAGGATCATGAAGTTATTAAACTTCCGCGACAAGGTCCGAGTCATGCAAGCGGCTAGGAAGAGAGCGAAGATCATGTATGAAGGCCGCCAAGTCATGTCGGCCAAGTCAAGACATCTCTACAGAGCTGCACAAGAAAAGAAAGCGCTTTGATGGCGTGAAGCAGCAACTGCGAGACCTGAAGATAGACTACGGCATCGTTTACCCCGCGAAACTCAGGCTGCTCCACGAAGGGAAACTTTGCGTTTGCTGATCCGGCAAGTGTGGAATCGTTCACCAGAGACCTAAAGCAGCCTGACCAGGACTAGAGGTGTTACTCGGAGATGACCACAATCAGTGACTGAACTTCTCCACGGCAGCAACAGCATTGTGAACATTCAACTTGAATTCTGTTTTTCATCCAGCTACTTAAAGAAAGGTACTGTCTGTTTCATGACGCTTTAAGCTGCACCCTGATATTCAAGTGTACATAGACTGTTTGTTTGTTTGTTTGTTTACTGAAAACTACTAAGCCGATTGTGAGTGAGGGTTTGTTTGTGTGATTCATCAGTTTATAAATGTTCCTCGTTGCTCATGGATCAGTTGAGCGTTTAGTTAGCTCTTCATGTTAATACGGGGGGCACGTCGTCTCGTTTGGGGAGACACCGTTGGGAGTGTTTTAGGGGTTACTAATGTATGATTTTATTTTGAAGCGTGGCATAATCACACACAATCTAACGCAAGTTTTTTCAGTTTACATCACTACTTCCTATTTATATATGGTATGGTTGGTAATATCATGTATTCTATTTTATATGTCTCCTAATCTGAATTTGAAGGTTACGTCCTGGAACGTGAAGGGTATGGTGAAATTGGCTAAACAAATAAAATCATCAGTTGTATATCTCCAAGAAACTCACTTGCTATCAGATGAGGTGATAAAGTTGAAAAGGAGATGGCCAGGGCAAGTAATTTCTGCCTCCCACCTCTCACACACTCGCGGGGTGATCATACTGATTCATAAATCGGTGCCCTTTAAGGTAGACAATGTTTTCCGGGATATGGGGGGTAGGTACTTGATTGTCCAGGGCACATTAATAAATGAGAAGATACACACGATTATTATATATATGCCCCTAACGATGACAACCCTAAATTCTTTGAAGATGTATTTTTACTAATTTCTTCCCTCCCAGGGAAAGCTCTTATAGCAGGTGATTTCAACTGCGTTTTAGATCCTAAATTGGACTGCTCATCTGGGAGGAACTCCTCTCATATACAAAGTAGAAAGAAGCTGTTGCAGTCTATAAAGGATTTGAACTTGTTTGACCCCTGGAGGAGATTAAACTCAGATAAATTAGAATTCTCCTTTCGCTCTCCTCAATTTAAGACATACTCACGTATAGATTTCTTTCTGGTCTCCAACTCCATGTTTTCCTCTGTGATAGAACGTAGCTACAACAGCATACTACTGTCATACTACCACTCTCCTACTTCACCTGCATATAATTTCCCCAAAAATTAAACAGGAACTGATGTTACTTAAAGCCCAATATGAGGAATTATCTGCACTGAAAGCAGTTTAATCCAGCTAAAACAGAGAACTTCCAGGAGAGGGGCATGGGTCAGGGCTGGAAGAAAAGAAGAATATGGAAGAGACTCGACCGAGGGGAGAGACGGCGAGACGTGGCGAGCAGTCGACCGAAGCTGTTGTGTGAGCAGTGGCACTGTGGCGGGAGGGTGCTGTTCGCAGCTTATAGTGCTGCCGGCAGTGAAGACAGCTGAGTTGGGGAGTTCGTCGTGTTGATCTGTTCCGTGTCAAGAGGGGAGGCCAGAAACCTCCTTTAGGTAGCGAGGGACCAGGGAGTAGTCGTGCCTCTTCTTGCTCCAGTCCAGTTCAGCGTGCTCCAGCGGCCACCTCAGCTTTGTGTGGTCGCACCGAACGGCTCCACGCCTGCCAGTTGAACAGCCCAACCTTCCAGGTGTATCCCCATCGCCCAGACCCCACGGGGGGTCTCATCATCAGGCCGGGGGAGGATAAGCCATTGATCTGAATTATCTTCATAAACTTACCAGTGGGCGACACGGTGGTGCGGTGGTTAGCACCGTAGCAAGAAGGTCGCAGGTTCGACTCCCAGCCTGGGGTCTTTCTATGTGGAGTTCGCATGCTGTCTGCGTGGGTTCTCTCCGGGTACTCTGGCTTCCTCCCACCTCCAAAAGTATGCTAAGGTTAACTGGCTACTCTAATTCGATTCGACAGCTGAGATCCAGCACGACCACGACCCGGAATAGCCGCAATAAGTGGAAGACAATGAATGAATGAAAACTTACCAGTATGTTGTCTTGTCAGTTAATGTCTGTGTCAATATTTTCTTTTAAGAAAGGCTTTTAATATATCGACATAACTGCCAGCAGCCTCCTTTTAGGGCAGCTTATTGCCCACGCAGCGCTCTACCTCCCCCTAGTGACAAAAGCAGGGTTTGACCTGCTTACGTTTGTCATGGTCCCTAAGGACCCAGTGTGATCTCTAGCTCCCCTTGTGTGCAGTGTGTAAGTTCAGTTGCTGTGCAGTTATTTTGGGTGCAATTGCTCTTTTTGTGGTGTGTATCCCGCTTGTTTGCAGTGTTGGTGTTGTCGGATGGTAGAGCACCTGCCTGGCCTACTGGAGCTGCCCTTGTTGGCCTGCGTGCTGCAGACGTCCCTGATTTTTCAATTGACAATTAATTGAAATAAAGATTTGTCTATTTTCCTATTTACCTCTCTGTGGTGGGTGCTCTCTTGCCTCTTTTACCGGACCGGGTTAACAAAGGTGATGGCAGCTCTACGTTACCTTAAACATCTTAGGATAAAAATTTATTACAATATTATACTCATCCGAATCCTCAGAAAATTTGGAAATCTAATCCGAATTCCTGGACAGTCTTTGCATCCCCTCCATACCAGATGATTTTAAAGGAAGATTTGGATAAGAAACTAGACGCTTTAGAAATCGCTGATGCTATCACCAATATGAGAGGAGGTAAAGCCGCAGGCCAAGATAGTCTCCGAGTTGATATTTATAAGAAATTTAAAGATAAATTAATCGAACCTCTTGGCTATGTGCAACAAGTCTCTTCAACAGGGTCGTCTCCCAGACTCCCTGAGGAGCACTCTGATAACACTTTTTTTAAAACCCAATAAACCTCCCACCAGCTGTACCTCATATAGACCCATTTCTCTGTTTAACACAGATGCTAAGATTATCGCTAAAGTAACTGCAAGAAGACTGGAACCAGTGCTCCCAACCACAAGCCTACCACAAAGTTAGAAGAGTGTTGAATTTGATACATGTGAGGGAGGGCACCCTTGACACCGGCATTCTGTCTTTAGATGCTGAAAAAGCATTTGAGTGGAGTGGAGCTATTTATTTGAGGTGCTATCTCGTTTTGGCCTTGGTAATTCGGAAGTGGATTGAGACTCTTTATACTGATCCAATGGCAGAAGTCTCCACCAACTATTCAATATCATTCTCTTTCGAACTCACAAGAGGAACTCATCAGGGGTGCCCTCTCTCACCAATGGTCTTGTCAATGGAACCGTTTGCGATAGCGGTAAGGTCACACCCCTTGATTTCAAGTATAAAATTATCGGACACTGAACGCCGAATTGTAATGTACGCCGATGACACCCTTTTACTTCTAACAGATCTAAATAACTCAATTGTTAATTTGACTAACTTAATTGACAAATTTGGAAAGTTTTCAGGCTTTAAAATAAACTAAACAAAATCCTCTGTTTTTGAATGAATCCAGTTATAAACCACTGTTTTAATAATGCACTAAATGGATTTAAATATCTCGGCATCACCATTACCCCAAATATTAATGGATTTAACCTCTTGCAACGACAATCCTGTGATTTCCACAGTAACTGAATCTATTAATCGTTGGTCAACACTGCCAATCTCTCCTAGAATGTATAAATACAATCAAGATGAATATGTTACCAAAGTTCTATATCTATTTCAATCAATCCCTTTACCCCTTCCACAACAGTTTTTCTCAAAAATGAAGAAGCTATTTACAAAGTTTATATGGAATAATAGATGTTCAAGGTTGAGACTATCACTTTTTTACCTGCCATATGAAAGGGGAGGGCCGCAATTACCCCGTTTACGGTGGTACTACTGGGCTGCTCAAATTAGAGCTGCAATGTACTGGTTTTCACCCGAACCGGACTTACCATGGGTACAAACTGAAAACATTTGCATTGGAGGCCTGTGACTAGACACTTATGCCAGTACTCTGCATCTGTTAAACCTTTTTGTGAGGAACACTATCATGTCTGGCACCATGTACAGTCATTTCTTGGTGAGTCTTCTGTTTTCAGGCTTTTCACCCATATGGGGGAATGATAACTTCTCTCCTGGCAGGAAAGACCAAGGTTTTAAAATGTGGGTAACAAAGGGCATTTGTAAAATTATGGATTTGTATGAGGATGGCAAACTAGCTTCATTTGAAGAACTCAGAAATGAATATGACATTCCCCGGACACATTTAAATACTTACAGTTAAGGAGTTTTGTTTATGCACAGACTCATTCTTGTATTCAACCCCTTCTGTCCATATTAGAAAACTTTGCTGTGAATAATTGTACTGGCAAGGGTCAGATATCCTAACTCTATGATATACTGGTGAAAAACCATAAAGACTTTACTGAACATAGGAAAGCTCGACGGGCAACTGACTTGCAAGAGGACATCTCAGAAGCGGATTCGAGAGACGTGCGCTCAGCAGTTAATCTAACAGTAAACACCCATCTCAGACTGATTCAATATAGTTGGATTATGATAACTTATATTACACCAGATAGACTGCATAAGATGAATCCAAATATTCCTGATACGTGTGTTAAATGCAATGTTGAAAAGGGGACTTTATTTCACTGTCTGTAGGACTGTCCCGAGATACAAAAATTCTGGAATGAAGTTATAAAATGCATTTCTCAGATGACCTTGAATCCAGTGCCCAGCTGCCCAACATTTTGTATCCTTAACCTGTACCAATGGACTGTAAGCTGAATAGCAAAGAGCGGGAACTGACTGACTTATGCTTATTACAAGCTAGACGATTGATCTCTATGTTGGAAAGACATCAAGAGGCCATCTGTTGTTCGTTGGAAGAATTATCAGCCTGCCTTGTCCTCGAAAAACTGACTTACATGATTAGAAGGAAATCGGCCAAATTCAAAGAGTTCTGGAGCCCCTTTCTTGCATTCTTAGAAAACTGAAGTTGAAGAAACTCTGGAATATTGAAAGTGTTTTGTTTGTCATCACCTAAACCATGTGATGTTAAACTGTGGTTATGTAAGTATGATTATGTATGTCAATGCCCGCTTCTTTGTTTGGTTGTTTTAGTTCCTTTGGGGTGGGAGGAGTGGATTATTTTATAGTTTGTAATACGACTTGTTGAATTTATGTTTGCAACTGCTAAAACCCAATAAATACATGTTTAAAAAAAAAAAGGTTAGAATAAACGCATAGTATATTTAACTTAAACATCTTGCCTCTTCAAGTGAGGATAATTAGTGACTAGTGACATTCCCAGCTGCTGAGAATTTCTCAGTTGCACTTAGTCAAACAAAAATCTAATATACGGTTAAAACCATGCAAACTGATTATCTTAAATAGACCAGGTCAGTTGTACTTGTAACTTAAGAGCTTTGCATCCATTAAACATTAATAAAATACTTTCCATGCTCCCACATAGTCGCATTTATTGTTACACATATAGTGCAGTATAATCTTTATGGTAATTTGAAAGTTTGCAGTTTTGGTGGGAGTTTATTCTGACTCAAGCCAAGCATCACTCTTTGACTGAACTTTAAAGTGCTTTTTTATGGCTTTAGGATAATTATAGAGCATATGACAGTCCAAACAAAGTGCCTCTGGTATAGGTTTTGGATATTTTCCGGTACCTCCCTAACAATGATGGCAGTAAACACTGGCTTAAGGTGGAGATCAGTGGGTGAGACTGTCAATGTTTGTCAGCACAGCATCCCAACAGATACTTCTGCCAAATCTGTGCCAACCTACTGAGTGCCCCCTAACACCTGAATTTCTTCTTCAAATTTCTGGCAGACCAGAAAGTTTAGTATATTGCTGCCTCCCACTGGTGTAGCAATATCAATTCTTGCCTTACTGCAGGCATCAATCTTACTCACAGCAATAAGACAAGTGTTTCATCCATTCTGCAGTTAACTGTAACTTAACTGTACTCAGTTATCAACAATATTCACCTCTTACTAGGTTCTGCTAATTCATTTATGCTTCTGGAATGATATTGATTTCGCTGTATAACATTTGGATGTTATGCTTCAGGCCTGGTCCTGGAAGGAGACAGTTTTGGAGTCAGGGACATCTGGACGCTACACAGTGGAGACTGTCAGTACAGAGGAAGGAGTGATCTCTACACTGACAATGAGTAACATCATCCCTGCTGATTTCCAAACTATCTACAACTGTACAGCATGGAACAGCTTTGGCTCTGACACTGAGATTATACGCCTCAGAGAACAAGGTGAGTACAACAAGATATCAGACAGAAGTCTTAGTCAAAACACTCAAAACTCAGTCAAACCAACAAACCTAGAATTACAAGTCTGCTGCAGCCATGCGGCTCCCCGCAGCAGCGCACCACTGGAGCTGATGAAGCCTGAGAGGACATATCACTCAGTTCAATCCATCCGGAAACATCAAAAGCACTTTCAGATTAAAACTGCAGCTTCTGTTCCCTATGAAATAGATGTGGCGCTGTCTGCCAGGTCAACAGTAACACCTAATGGTGTGATGAATGGTGTTTTGACTGGCAGCCAATTAGAAAGATGAACATGGCAAATAGTCCTTCAACATGTTATGTTACTATAAATTGTATTTAATAATCTGCTAGTCTCACTTTCAAAAACATTGCCCTAGAGGACACTTTTGTAATTGCCCTCCCTGAGCCCCCCTATAGCAGAGGTCTCAAAATGGTCCATGAAAGGGCCGCTGTGGCTGCAGGTTTTCATTCCAACCAGGCAGGAGCACACCTGAAAGCAGGAGCACACCTGAAAGTAGGAGCACACCTGAAAGCTTTGGAGAGCCAAAGCTAATCTGACAAGAGTGCAGGCCGACACAGTGTCCACACGGGAGGCTGTGGCTATGACCCGTGATGATGTCGCTGGCATCGAGGAGATCCTGGCAATCATACGCTCAGATATCAGCAAAATTCGTGAGGAAATGGTGTTATCGCGAGCTGAGGCCGCTGCTGGAAATTCATGGGTAATCCCAGTAATTAACTCCTAGAATCATGAGTTATGTAAAACCCTTGGAACTAACATATTAAATCAAGAATTATGTGAAATCTTGTAACTAACACATGGAATCAAAGTTATGTACCAATGTCAAATTGTTTTGTTTTTAATGACATATTGGGATTGTGGGGGCGGGACTTTGATAAGCAATTTCGCTTCTCTCGTCCCTTTTCGGTTTTGTGCTGGGTTGTATAAAGCACATGGCAAAGTATGTTATTGTAACTTCATGTACATGCCGAAATAAATGAAATGAAATGAACTGAAAGAAACAGCAAATCAGCTGAGTGAAGACAGCTGACTGGCAGGAGCAGGAACACGCCTGATACTGCTCACGCAATCAACTGTCTTCACTTTGTTGTATCAGGTGCGCTCCTGCTTGGTTGCAATGAAAACCTGCACCCACATGGCTCTTTCATGGCCTACCCCTGCCCTATAGCATTATGACTACCAAACAAAATGGGCATATAGTTGTTTTCTAGCTGGGATTCTGATAAAAAGAAAATTGAAGTCTGTTGCATTTCATAGCAAAACCTTTGCCAACTCATCATGGTCAAAATGTTTGATGTAAACGCACAGTTAACGATGCATCATCATGGTCCTGAGACTAATTTCGAAATGATTGTGTTTATCTGTTAGAAGTAAACCAAATTATTTTCTGTTGAGTAGAAGTCAATGTGTACACACAGATACCTTAAGGGCAAAGCCTTAACAAGTATGTGGTTTGGGAAATATAATTCATTGTAGAAACTAACCACTTCCGGGGAGTTTCCTGTTGCTAGTAGGTTGTGTTGTGATTACCGTATAGATGTCATGTTTCGACCAGGATTCTGCTCACAAATGTAAAATCTGAAAAGATTTGATGTAGAATCGACCCATAACAGGTATTTTTTTCATGGTGAAACAAAAATGTTTAGAAAACAAATCATTGCCTCACTACACCCACACTGTCTGATGAAAACTAAAAAGCATTGCAATGTAACATCACAGGAGCAGTGAAATTTGAGTAGATATTGTGTATTTACAGGAAAAATGCATACAAGCATATGAATCAAATGAAAACCTAACTAATAAAAAAGGAATCATGTAGCATATCTGTATTCAATTTAACCAATATAGCATGAGTTAAGTCACTGAGGAGTGGACAGTTGAACTTTTCTGGGCTACAAACAAACAAATTTTCAATGCACTTACCCTTTCTTTGGCTGTGGTGTGATCAATTAAGTCAGTGAAGTTCATAATACATATGTTAACTCTATCATTGTCTATATTCAAATGTTCAAAAAGGATGTTTCCATTCATCAAGTTAGAGCACATCGACATGCTGCCACTGTATAACGGTCAGGAAACTGTCTCCCTCTCATCATACACACCTGATGGACCAAAGGTTCCCCCCTTTGCTCAGTGCTGAACCTGTTAATGATAATCACCAACTTGTTGTCAAAAATAAGAAATTGACAGGTATATTATGGTCTACCTTTATGAACTAGCCAAGTTGCAGTTATCTATACTGTGACGGGAAGGGGTTGGATCCAAATGCAGAACACAGACAAGCCGGGAGAGTTTATAGGAGGCTTTAATGTGGGAACTGCAGTACCAAAGTCCGGGCAATAGAGGAAGCTCGGTGCTTGCGGTAGCCAGTGGACACGAAAAGTCTGCAGTCTGGCTCCGGGGCTCGGCGCTGGACCGGGCCCCGGAGCCAGCGGACGGAGCAGAAGCTCGTCCACACGAAACGAGCAGACAGGAAGCAGAGTCCGTCTTACGGTCAGAGTGGTGGTCCGGGAGCGGTGACCGTAATATGCATGCAGGGCCCGGGGATGCTGAAGTGCCGACAGGGAACAGGCAGTGGAGGAACCGGGGGCAGGCAGAGGGGTCCAAACCGGGGGAGCAGTCCGTGGACGCAGAGGCGCCGGTGGGGAACAGGTAGCGGAGACTCCGGGAACAGGCGAGGGGGTCAGCAGTGAGGAGACAGTCCAGAGGCGCGCGGGCAGGCAAATCTCGAGGTCGGGGGCAAATAACGTGTCGTAGGTCCGGGAAGCGAGCAGAGCAGGAAGGCCAGGGACGGGCAGGGTCGGAACCAGGCAGGCAGGCAGGCAGGCAGGCAGGCAAACGCTGGAAAGACTAGCATAACGCTGAGAACAATCTGGCCATGAGCTGCAGCGTGGGCCGGCTTAAATAGCGTACGGGGTAATCAGTGAAGAAGGGTGCAGCGAATATAAGTGGATGAGATGGGAGTGGCAGAGCAGAGACAGAGACAGGGACCGAGTCAGAGGCAGAGTGCGACATATACGTTTTCATAATATACATGAAACAGTCACAACATTAAAACCACTGCATGTTTACAATAGAATATAATGCAAAAGTCCTGCAGTATTTTTTTTTCTTGTTTTATGCTGAATTTTTATTGAATCTGTTTGAGAGAGACGCTGACATATTTTAATGATTGTTATTGGGACTGGATTCTGTGATGCTCTTGAACTGCACTGGGTTTTACTGAGAGTTGTACCTGATAATTTGGTCATCCCACTCATGTGCATTAGGGTGACAATATATTAGGGACACCTCTCAGTATAACCAAGAGCAGTTCAACAGCATCACAAATCACAGTCCCCGTGTAGAGTCAGCTGATTGAGAATTGCTTGGTCATTCTAATAGATTCATGCAAACTGACTGCATGAATCTAAGTCCTCAAAAATTCACCAAGCTTATGAAAAAAGGCAATTGTACTTAAAATGAAAGGAACTAAATCACTCGTAATGTTGATTAAATGCATTGTTAGTAACAATGAAACAGTGTTCTTCTATTCATGCTACTGGTTAAAAACTAATGTGAAAGCTGGTTCATGTTAGCCGAGGAGACATTAATAGAAAAACTGAATGGTCCTATGAGGATGCGGTGTATACTGCATCTGCAGCCTCCTGCTACTGGATGACATCCCTCTCTTCGAGATGACTGAAAGATGAGATCACTGTCAGAGATGAAAATGCAGACCTCTTTGATTTAAGTTTGCAAGGTAGACTAATAACTCATACTAAAGGTCAGACGTAAGGTCAGACGTAGGCTGTTAGTGGCTTCTGGTGTGTACAATCAAACACAGATGGACTACTGAGAAGTATGTCAGAGGAAAAATAAACTTTATAATAAAATCCTAAAATTAACTCACACAGTTGAAACAAATTGAACCTATAGATGACCTATAGATGAATAGATGACCTGCGGAGAAATATAAGTCTGTAGTCCACAACACTAGTGTCCTTCCAGAGCTCGAGGCAGCCGCCCACAGCAGGGTGTGTGAGCATGACTGGCCAATTAATATCAACCGCTAATTAAGCCCGCAATACTGGCCTGCTGCTGGAGTTGGACATCCAGCCGCACCCATATCTATTACATCATAAGTACCAGTCCTGTATGCATCTAGTGTGTCAACATGCAAAAAAAAAAAAATCACCATGCACCATTCAGGACAAGCTGGCAATTGGAGTATGGATAGCTTGTCATTGTTACATTTAACCAGCTGCATTTACGATGCCTGAAAACTGCAGGATTTCGGAAAGTTATTTTTAATGTACTTATTCATTGAGATATTTAAAAATAAAAAGTACATCTGGAATAATACCTGACAAAAAATACAAATTTATTAATTTAGATTTTGGCCTCTCTCACTGGGCATTGGCATCATTAAGTTTGCCAGCTTGGGCGAGTTAATACGGTATCTCTCGCTGTGTTAGACAAAACCTATGACAGGATGTGATTTTTGCATCAATGTGATGAAGTATCTGAATGTATTAAGTATTTAATTGCTGAATTATCCAAAAACAGACATGCCCCTCTGGCTATTCTATTCATAAACTATTTTTGCTGCTGTTTTTTGCAATACGATATGCTATTTTAGTTAATTAAAAAAAATGAATAATATCACCATAAAAAATTGTTATATTTCAGTGGTTTATGGGAAAGATAATGTTTGAGAAAACTAATGTTTGATGTTTGACCCTACATATCAGTGTTCTTGATATCTAGGGTAACATTAAACTGTTAATTGCTGTACCCACTAACTACCTACATATACTTACATCATATGAAGACAGCAATTCACTGCAGTAAAACTTATTTGACCCCTCATGAGATTTGAATGAGGCTTTTCAATTTCAATATTAAGGCCATTTAGCACTCACCAACAAGATGTGACTTTCTTCCTTCTTCACGGAAAGCTTTTGTGCAAACACTTTTCCTTCCTCAGACCGTAACATGCTAGATGTGGGCAAGGTTGGAGGTCCAACTTTGCCTTCCCACAGGCTGCAGTCGTTACCCTCTCGCAGATAGGAGCTTCTTAACTCCAGAAAAGTTGGAACAGCATTTCAATTAGTCACAAGTTTTCTCAAAACTGCCAATATACTGACTAGCAAATTATCAGAAGTGAATCTAATAACTAAATAGTATACAAAAATTGTCAAAAACAAAACCCGCCTCTACCTTCCGGCAGCCGTTACGTCTGAGAAAGTGACAACTGCAGACTGTGAGAAGCCGGAGTTGGATGTCCAGCACTGTACGTCATAAGGTCCAGCCCCACCCAAATCCTGCGAAGAAGAAAGAAGTTGCATGATGTCAGCGACTTAAATTGTATTCCTACAAAATGTCTCATTCAAATCTCATGAGGAGTTAAATGAGTTTAATTGCACTAAATTGCTGTTTTTTTTATTCCTTAGGATATGTACTGCAAGTAGGTTAGTGGGTAAAACATGTAATGTGTGTAACGTTGCCCAACTTACTACATACCAAGAAATGTTGAATAATTACTGACACCAAAGCTGTAACATTAGTGTGATGACGTTCAACCAGCTCAGTTGCTGAATTATCTTGTTGCAATTGCAAGAAATAAAGTAAATAAAGTGCAAGAGGCAGAACGTACTAGACTAGAACTACAAGTGTCTGCATAGAATTTATAAAGGTTGCATTTCTCTCTATATATACTCATTGTTGCGACCATGTGATGCAATCTGTCCTCAAATCTGGCCTCCGGAGGCTGGAGACCCTTAATTGAGACACAGTTACAAAGTCACAGAACTCTACCCTGTAAGTGCCTGACAAGCTAGCAAGGCACAGACAAACCAAGAAACAACGACCAGCGACACTGACCAAGTTTAGAAAGAAGTCATTAAAAAACGACTTCAATTTAATGTTGTCATTTTGCTGACATCAGATTTAGAGAGTATACAAGTTTACCTGATGTTCCTCCTGCAATGCATTTTCATGTTGTTTCTTTGTTGGTAAATTGTGATTCAAAATAGAATAAAATGTCCATTCATGATCTAGGTTCTCTTGGACAACAATGACTGACGCTATGTGTGTGTCTGTTGTGTTTGTCCAGAGACTCTGCAGCTGGCTGTCATTATTGGTGTGACTGTGGGTGCCTTCCTTGCCCTCTCCATCTTACTGGGGACATTAGGTGCTTTTTGCTGCACCAGGCTTCAGAGAAGTAAGACATAAACCTTTGCATTTTGTGTGTTTTTATTGAATATTCTTAGTTATTGAGAAACATACTTCTTTGGCATTTTTTTTTTTTACTTCCTTACTCCATTTTCAGATTTATCAAAGGTTACAAGATTCGGATTGAATTGAACTTTCACATTTTCATTCTATAATGTAATACAGTATTTCAGTTAGTACCAACTGATGCAAAACCCAGACACTTCCTCAGCTCGGGTTATGTACCTTTGATTTGGCCTCTACCTCTGCTTCTATTAATTCAGAGCATTTTAAGTTGTACTGCAATTGTTTGTATCTGTCCTGTGGTGTTTTTAACTTTCTGCAGAGGATGTCCATCTGGTCATGTCATCTCTGCCTGTGTCCCTGTCACGCCAGCGAGAAGTAAAAACTGAGAGTAAGTCTTTTAATCTACAGTGTTAAAAGCTCAGTAT
>CAAKHG010014471.1:267-12832 GCA_901007715.1 Dactylopterus volitans
CCCCCCCCCCCCCACTCCCGCCCCTTTAAGCTCTCAGGCTAAAACTGGACCTCCGCTTGGGTCTTGAACTCCTTCCTGCGATGTTTCAGCCGTCTATGAATATGTCAGACCGCTCGGCGCGGCGTCCATTACTCTCCCGCCGGGGCTGCTTTATGAGGAGGAACACCGGTGCTTTCATCCTTAACCTGCTGATTTAGGATTCAGAGACCCCCCCCCCTCACACACACACACACACACACTCCGCCGCTGGACTTCCGTACCCCGTTTTACCTCTTCGAAGATTTAATGACACTCTTCATTTTCCCCATACTCGCTGGTCTATGATTACCGTACGCATAAAATCGTGCCACAAAATTTGACCCCGGCCCAAATGTTTTACCTGCTATGAGCACAGACACTCGAACGCATCTGCTCCCTGTTGTTGGGGCGTCAGTTTCTGCTCCTACAAACGTGAGATTAACAAGACCGAGAGTCGTGTATTCTAGATATAGCAAACCGATCTGCGAATAAAACATCTGTGTGCGAGGCTCACGTTAAATTGAATGATTTTGAGACATTCCCACGGCCGGGCCGATCCGCTCCCTCCTGCTTTTTCGGACGCTCGTTATGAAAATGTTCCATTCGCAACTTTGATCCTTGACTTGAAAAAAAAAAAAATCACCAAAAATCATTTGCATTACTTCAAAATTAATTCTAGAAATAAGTGACAATTAGGTCTGAATCTACCTGGCTCTCCTCCATCATACCCCACACCCTTCATATTTGATTTATCAAAAACACTGAACAGATTTTGAATTGTGCGTCTATTTTCATTCACCTTGACTCAAGATTTTTTTTTTTTATATTTGTATATTAAAACATGTTTTATTCTCAAACTCGCTGGTCTGCAGCGGCTATTTGGAGGTGCTAGGATATTTAGGCTAACGGCTGCGGCCTCGCGTTATTGTCAGGCTTGCAGTTGCTTCCCCTCCCGCCTGATGCCGGAATCCCACTAATGCACATGAATGTCAAGCAGACCACCAGTGGTCTCACTCCTCCCCCCGGTCATCTCGCCTTCCCTCCCCCAACCGTCCCTCCATCACGCCTGCGCCGTGTTCCCGCTGAGCTCGTTAGCAGGAACGGAGCGAAGCGGGTGGCGGCGGATGAGGGGAGGTATGAAAAAGGGTGAAAGCGCCACAGAGGCCAACCGGGAGCATCTTTTCAGAACACGGGAGAGTTTCCAGTCTCCAAAAAAAAAAAAAAAAAAAAAAATCCAACTGATCTAAACCAGCGTTCAGCCACCTGAGTCAGCTGTCCTCAGCCTCTTGAATATCTGGGGGCGTGGGGGGCGTATGATGAGCAAGCTGATCTCAGGCCACCACGCGACCGCGGCCTTATCGTCTCAGGGAGGCTGCATGCAGTGAGGATGGAGGGAGGCCGCTTATGCACGCAACCGATCTCCAACCTGATAAGAAATTGGCTTTTGATTTGCAGAGTTGACGCCGTCCATCCGACCGGCGCGCTGCGAGCCGCTCACACACCTCCACCCCGCGAAAACACCCACCCCGCAGAAGAAAACCAACTCCAGCTCCGGGAAGCACAATCGGCCCCTTCACGGTGGCAAAGTAAACACCCTCCTCCACCTCTCGGCATCCATTGTCCCCCACTGTTCTTGAACAAAAGTTCAAGAAAAAGAAGGGTGGGGAGCACAAATGAAAAAAAAAAAAGCCGCAGGGGTTTCATCAGCTCGGGTTGCGTCTGCTTGAGGTGGCTGACTTGATACCTGATCCAAGGTCAGACCAAAAGAGGGAAGTCTGAGAATCAACACCGACAGCAGCCGCCTGAGATCGCTCGGCCGCCCGGCGCGACGGCCGGGCCCAGCGGCCGCTCGGCGTTACACGACTCCCGCCGGGGAAAAGTGTAACTCAGTACGTTTACATGCTTAAAAATTCGGTTTTGGCGTCTCATCGGACCTTCTGTCCTCGTCCCAGTTTACATGCGGCTGAGAAAGGTTAATCCAGACGTACGTGATGTTAACGTTACTTATTGTGCGGGTAAGATGCACGCTAGCCCTCGTGGTCGTTTTGAGTCAGACAAGAACGCCGTGTGCTGTTCGATGCTACAACAATAGCATGTCTTCGTTTTTTCCGCTTTATGCTGTCGCTACTGACCCCCGGACCCCCCGGTTCTTGTTGGATGTGGCTTCGGACTACGTATACACCGACTAAGGTCTATACAAGCCGTAGGAAATCGAATTCCAATCGCATTATCTTGTTGTCTCAATCGGCGCTCGAGAACTCCGATATTAGTCGGATTAACGCGTTTACATGCACTCCAGCTGTCCACTTGTAGTCGGATTAAGGCAGTAATTCGTTTTTTTTTTCCAAGTGTCATGTAAACGTACAGAATGAAAGCAGCCGGGAACGCAGCTTTACTTGAAAGAGCTCGACCACATCACAGCCGGCGACACCGCTGAGAGGAATCTTGGGAGACAACAGCCTTTTGTGTGGACATACAGGGGGCTCTTTTTTTTTTTTTTTTTCAAAAGTTGCTGCCAATGTTTCTCAGTCTCACAGACGCCGGAAAACATTTATGAAAGTGTTTTCCTCTCAGGCTGGAGGCGGGGAGAAACAAAAAAAATCAATCAACCAAAAGAACTTAAACAGTAAACTTGTGTGCTCGCCGCGGACGCCTCGGCGTCTCCATCTTCGTTTCACACACACACACACACACACACAATCAGCACTCAAAAAGACGGAAAACACACAATGAACTCCGCTGATGAGAATCGACTGCAAATGGAAGAAAAAAAAAATTGGATACTGACTAAAAAGGGCACGATTGCTGCTTCTCACTTTTGCTTGCTTTCTTCGGCGGGGAGCTGAAGAGAAGCAACCGTCTAATGAGCTCAAAAGCGTATGAAAAGGCGCTCTGGGAAATGAGACATCCTTGGAATTGTTTTTGTTTTTTTTGTCAAAAATATATTTAAAAAAAAAAAAGAAGTTATTTTTGTATGAAAAGCACATGACTGCCAATTTGGAGCTTGCGGCGAAAATCGGACAAGGTCTGAAAATTTAGCACAAAACGTTCAAATTGCGCCTTTCCGCTCTGACCCACATCCACACGCCAGCCAGCAAGGGTGAGCTGACCAGAGACAAGGCGACGCTACCTTTTTTTTTTTTTTTTTAATAGAGGAAAATGTCCCGATCTGCCCCAAAAACTCCGAGTCATCCCTTCATCTGGGCTCCAGCTGTGAACGCCAGCCTGTAGGGTTTTCTGTGTAGCCTCGCTTTAGATTTTGCTGCATTTTCAGAGAATTTTTTTTTTTAGCAGTCAGTCACGAGCACGTTGAAATACATAAAGTACTTTGCCCCTTTTCTACCACGTGAACTTTTCTCATTTACCCGTGATTTTCTAAAAAAAAATCAGCGTTCCCAGCGACACTGCAAGGGAAAAAAAAACGTTCCCTCAGCACCAAACTTTTCCTGAAAAAATGCAGAACTTTTCAGATCCCGCCGAATTCTTGTATGCTGGAGAACGCCGATTGGTGGAACACAGTTGCAGCCATGTTCAAATGTACGGATGCAGACTTGTTCATTTGATTTCTACGAGCTTTGCTTTTCGATCGCTTGAAGAGAAGTGGACGGCCGACGAGGTCCAGGCTTTCTGGAGTGGATTAGCTGAAGAGGGCATTCAGCAGGACTTCCGAGTCTACGCAAGAGTTACCGACAAGCTGGCAGAGCTCAACAAAGGACAATAAACGGAGGACACATGCCAAAGCCATCGGGAGAAGTTGAGGAAACTGGAACAAGATTACAAGAAGTTGAAGGACCACAGTGGTCGCAGTGAGTCCGAGCGACGTACGAACCGGTGGTCTGAGCAGCTCGACGCCATTCGGGGCCTCAGACCGGCATCGGGCACCGGGACAGCAAAGGACCCGACGACCTCGTCGCCCGCCGCCATGATACTTTAGGCAGTGAAGCAGTGGAACGGAGGTAAATCACCCAGACATTCACTAATTCGTTACCGTAGTACAGGAGTCAGCCAAAAGCCGAGTTAGCTTAATGCTAATGCTAACCGGTCAGCAAGTTAACGCTAGGCCTAAATCACAGACAGAGAACTGGATGTGTCGGTGTCGTCGCGCTGAGCTGAACACTGATTTATGTGCTGTGATTTCCAGATGAAACGGACCGTACGGACTCGCCACAGGCGGAGGGGAACGTTCCCAGGGGACGGAGAACTCAAGGCAGCAGGACCGCCGGCCCTGGTCCAGCTTGTCCAGACACTCGGCCATAAGCCCGAACTCTCTACTGACTTCTTTTGTTTTGTAAATGTCATGACTCCCTGTTTTCTCATCTTTTGTTTTTCATTTATTTTTATGGAAAAAAACTCTGGCCTCACATCTGTCTACATTTTCGTTTTACAGTATAAGTACTTTTTAAAGTTGCACGCAAGTAGAACTAAATGCTGGCATTTGTGTACATCTGTGCGGGTTTTGGGTTTAACCAGGTTTACGGGGGTAAAGTGTGGCAGCGCAGTGTCGTTTTTTTTTTTTTTTCTTTCTACCCTTTACGTCATCGTCCTGATTTGAATACACTTTCCAGAACTTTGGGCAAACAGGACAGTACCAGGAATTCTTTCATCCAGGTAAATAAGGTGCTGGAAATAAAAGTTCTTGGGAATGTTGGTGGGAAAGGCCGGCTAATTTTGTACAAAATAAAAAAAAAATCACAGTGGCCTCAAGAAAAACAAGCATGTGTCTCTGTCACCACAGTCTTTAGGAAGCCCTCAAATGTAGCAACGGATTCCAGATTATCTCGTTCTAAATCTTTCTGAGGAGCGTTCCACGTCCATGACGTCCAGACCAGGGGAACGCAGCTTTTCCCAAGTGTGCACAACAGCAGTACAGACGCATCAACAAATAGCCGAACGCCTCAAATTAATACCAATAAAACATGAGGTTCTATTGGAGCCACCTCGCGCAGTGGGGGTGTGAACCGTAACACAATTAGATGGCTTCTGCGGCTGTTGCTGTTCCGGCGAGCCGGCACGGACCACGCGCTTTATTTTCCCAATATTAAAAGCAGCTTTAAAAAAGAACGTTTTAACTCAACATTCCTTTAAATTGGTCAGTTGAGAGGCTGACACACACACACACACACACACACACACACACACACACACACACACACACACACACACCTTTGAACTTCCAAGTTTGGACATTCATTGATATCATACGTTCCTTATAGCCCCAACCATCTCAACTCAGAGGCCGGCCCTAAAACCCAACCTAGACCCGGTTCTAACCCTTATGGTGTTTGCCACTTACACGGTGCTGACTCGGCTCTACTCGACTATCCGGTACTTTTCTGAGGGTCGTTGTTTTTAGACGGTTCCGCCTCAGTATAGCCGGTTGTCAAATGGCGCATTTCCGAAAAAAAAAAAACTTTTTTGGTATCACCTCCATCGAGGTTCCAAAAGAGTAGAGCTGGTACTAAAATGTGACGTCAGAACACTGCAGACCACTGATTGGTCAGAGAGGATCGCCACTGTGCGTCAAGTTGACAAGTTGCTAGTGACGACCAGGTACCCTGAGGGGGTACTACCTTGTAATGGAAAGTACCTGGTACCAGAGGCGAGTTGAGCTGAGTTGAGCCGGTACCGTGTAGTGGAAATGCGCCAATAGCGACGCCACGTGAAACCGCTGTGACCTCGTCTTCAAGGCACCACAGAAACAAAGAATATGGAGGGAGGAGAGAGAAACAGTAAGAAGCCAGCCAGGCGAGGAAGGTTTGCGCCACCTGGAGCAGCCGAGGCGCCGCTCAGCCCGCTTTTGAAAGCAATAAAATAAATAAATAAATAAAAACGCCGCTACAATAGTTTGGTTGTTTCAAAATGGCGGGACGGTTATCTCCGACCAGTCGGTGGTCTGCTGCGTTCTCACAGCACCTCAGAGTACCTGTTCAGCCTTCTTTAATTTTTTTTTTCTGAATCCCAGGAGAACAAGTACCAGGTCCTTTTTTTTTCCTAATGGGCAACCAAAAAAGGGCGAGTAGAGTAGAGTAGAGTAGAGTAGAGTAGAGTAGAGTGGAGCCATGTAGTGGAAAAGCGGCATTAGACAAAAAGCTCTTTACCCTCAATGGTGCTAATGGTGTTTGAAGGTCTGAATCAACTAAAATGTTTTCACTTTCCAAAACTTTTCTTGGTCCCTAATATGTATCAAGTACAAGTTAACAAGTGTACACACACACGCACGCACACACACACACACACACACACACACACACTGCAAGAAGCCAGCAGACAGATGTGCAGGAGCCCCTGTCTGCGGGTTCGTCATCGCACAAGAGCCGCGTCCCGGCCCGGCGGCCCGAGGCTCGCCGCCGCCGCCGCCGCCCTCATCTCACTCCGCAAGGCTCCGGAAACTTCCCGGCATGCAGCAGTGTGAACGACTCCGACCGGGGGGGGGGGGGGGGGGGGGGGGTCGGTGACAAACTTCGCGTCATGGATCGTTGAAGCGTAAAGACCCTTAAGTTGACACCTGAGCCCCAATTAGCGCAACTGTCTCTCTCTTCTTTATTTTTTATCTTTTTTTAATTTTACATAAGCGCCGTCCTCGCCCTCCGCCGCGCGCCGTTAGGTAACGCCGCGCGCCGCGCGCCGCCCGCGAGGCGCCGGCCCAGCGGCGCGCCGCGGATGCGCCGGCTGCGCGCGCCGGTCTCACCTCCCGCCGCGGTCGGCAGGGAAGGAGGGGAAGAGGAGAGAAAGAAAGAGGGGAGGAGGAGGAGGAGGAGGAGGAAGGTGGGAAGGAGAGCGGCGCGCCGGCTCGTTTCATAACACGGAAGGAGGCTGCAACGGCGATGCAGACCGGAGGAGGGGGGCAGGGGGGGAGGCGGAGGAGCCGCCGCGCCGCGCCGCGCCGCCGCCGCCGCCGCATGCGCGCCTATTGTCTGCAGCCAAATTGACTCTCCGCGCCGATCAGAAGGAGAGGGGCGAAAAAAAAGAGGCGCTTTGGCTGACACACACAACATTTGCAAACCCACACACACACACGCGCGCGCACTCACACACTCGAAACAACAACAACAACAACAACAACAAATCAACACTGCCCGGCGGTCGTCTCTCACCTTCCGTCCCGTTCCTGCGGCGAGTCGCTCCGTGCGCAAAAAAAAAAAAAAAAAGCTTTTTCAATTCGCAAGTGGTAATGAGATGCGGGGCAGGATCGACCCGCTTTCACCCATTCATCAGTTTGAACTGCGCGCACACACACACACGCGCGCGCAGAGAGAGAGAGAGAGAGAGAGAGGAGGGTCGCTCCTGTAGGTCCCTACACACACACACACACACGCAACGCACGCATGCAGGCAGGCACGCGCGCACGCACACACACACAAAAAGAGCTATTACGAAAGTTCCGGAAGTGCCCGAGCATCCAAACAGCTGTGGCAGGAAAAGCTGCGCGAGGGAAGCGCCGGACGGCTTTTGACGTGTCGCGTCGCTTCAGATGTTCCCTTTTTTGTTTGTTTCTTTCTTTGTTTCTTTCTTTGTTTGTTTTTGTCTTGCATGTGTTCCCCTTTGCTATGCTCGTGCGGGTCCGTGTGTTGACACACACAGACACACACACACACACACACACACAAAAGAATGAAACCAATGATAATAACAGGTGTGTTTCCTTTTTTAAAGTAAATTAAAGGCCTCGCAAACCCACACGGATGCTTTTTTCGCTCTGCTTGAGTTTTGCTGCGAGCTCGACAAAACAAGTGGGGGACAAGGGAGACGTGACACCACACTGAACATGGAGGACATGTGTGTGTGTGTGTGTGTGTGTGTGTGTGTGCGGAGGCTTTAACCACATTGCCTCGCAACAGAGCCTCGATAATAGAATGTGCGAGCCGGGAAACTTGACCTACTAATGCAGGTGTCACGCAGACTAAACTCCCGCGCGGCACAGTTTCACGTTTCCGCGGATTTGACTTGAATAAACACGAGATGGCCGTGTTGCCGCGTGGTGCGTGGCGGCGTCAGGGTGTGTGTGGTGTCGTGTGTGTGTGTGCGTCAGCCTGCATGCTGCCCTCCCTGCGAGTAGTGGCCCATCTCTACTGAAGCGCGTCCCGTTTAAATAAAATTAGCATAAAAAAAACACAAACAAAAAAACATGTCCCGGGGAGAGACTGAAGAAGGCGCCTTGGTTTTTTTTCTAATTTTTTTGGTGCCCTGGCAAGTTTTAATGTTTTATGACGGGAATGTGGTTTTACGGTGTTTTTGTGAATACAAAAACGCGGTCTAAAATAAACACGCGGGAGCCCGGTCCACACCTGCTCTGTATGAAGGCCGATAAAATCTGCTCGGAGCTCAGGAGCCTCCTTAACTCCTCCCAGCCAAGTCACCGCTCTGGATTTTGTCTTCTCGAAGCACCACAAAACTTATTTAGACCTGCATTCTGGATCCGGGCAGGCGCAGCTCCGTGCGCGGCATGTGGCGGCCACGCGCAGCCGCACGTCGTGGTTTAGCTTGCGAGCGCGTCCCGCACGTCCGCCTCCGCGCGTCACCTCCGCCTCGCGTTCACTGGTTTTCCGACGGTGAGTCGCCCTCCGTTGTTTCCCCCCGTTGCGTTGTGTTACGAAACAGCGAGCCGGCCAGCAGGTGGGTGACTGCACACTTTGGCCTGGTAGCTCCCCGTGAGCAGCAGTGGCAGCAGCAGCGGCAGCAGCAGCGGCGGCGGCGGCGGCGGCGGCCCTGTGCTGCCTTCTCTCGTTCACGCGCTGCCCTCTATTGGCCTGAGGTGCGCGATGCGGCTGGAATTATGCAATTTCAGGAATGGGACGAGGCCCAAGGAGACTGAGGTGGAGGCCTGTTTGGGATCGCGCCATCGGATGCATCTGTGATGAACTGATTTTTTTTATTTACAGGCAGTGGAGTCCATCAATGGGGGCGTCGCCCTCCTATAAGCGCAGTCGTTTATTTTTCCGCAGTTATGACCCCTCTCTTCCCGCCCTCAGAGGCCAATCCGACATCTTCCTGCAGGAGTTTGCAGTCAGGGAGGGGCCATGGTGCCGAGGTGGCGAGGTGGTGTCTGTGCAGTCTTTTCCGGTATCAGCCTGCTATCACTGTCTCACCCAGCCGGGCTCCACATCTCCAGGATTTGGGTTTGGTTCATTGTTCTAGTCTTGTCTGACTCATCCATACACCCTCCCCACTCCCTCTTACCCCTCTCCCCACGCCTCATTTCCTCACCCCATGTTCTATTACATACAGTAAGTTTAATTGCAAAAAACAAAAAATCCTCAACTGGCTCTTTAATCTGACTCGACTTCATTTTCAGAGGCTGCGATCTGATTTGGGGCAACTGGGAAGTCATCCGATCCGATAGCTCCGCGAGTAGTAAATGATCTCGAGCCGAGTTTTGCATCTGCTGGATTAAACTGTGCTGCCACCTTCTCTGGCCTCTCTTGCAGCAATTAAGTGTTGCTTGTTTGGACGTAGATGCCTCTGAGGCTATTTTATAGTCAGCTTATTGCCCAAATCATTGTGGGAGGGGAAATTTCAGTTTCTGAAAGAATTTTTGGTAGCTTGATATTTGGCCGCCCGCCTTTGCTTGTTGTGTGCATGATTGAGGCCGCGCTGGAAACTCTCCCTGGGTATTCGGGTCTGTTTGAACAGGAGCGCTGCTTCCCCTGGTCGGCATGGCAGCAGGTCCCCGACGGAACTCATGGTTGTGTAATGAAGGTGGCGGCAACGGTGGGTGGAGCTATTAGCTTGGGAGCATTTCCATGGATCTGGAGGGGCCGCCAGCTTACTCACGCTGCTGTTGTCAAGTTAGTGGTTTGGCATAGTTGTCCTCCACTAATCGGCACAAAGACCAGGGATGAGTTAGCTATTTAGCTTCAATTATAAGTTAGCGTAGGTCTGGGGATGAGTCTCCTGTTAACCTGTCACCCCAGATTTGGTTTTCCTATTTGTCCCATTCAGGGTTTGCTGGGAATTGAGGGAATTGTTTCGTTGCTTGGTGACGGGGCTGGCTTTCCCCCTGGAGAGTTTCAGCTCAGGATGCCGGACTCTGTGCTTGACCACCGCGCTCAATAACGGCTGCCCGGGATTGCCCAGCATTACAGCACTGTTGTCACGGATAAGAGGTTGAAATAGATGTGAAAATTGAGTCCGAGAGCCGTTTGGTAAAGGCTGAAGATCCATGCAGGCGGCTGGGGGGGGCGGAGGAGTGCAGCTGGACTTTAACGTTTGAGCAACAAAAGGACTTCAGCAATCAGAGGCTGAAATTTGAGAGAGAGGTGGCTGTTAGCCCAGCAGTGCATAGTTAGAGCTGCAACTGCATCGGTTAGAGCTGGGAAAGGGAGGGAAGCTTTCAGATTTGTCCAGCGCCGAAAGTCAGGAAGCTAACGAGGGCAGGAACTCTGGTTGGTCTGACTAACAAGTCAACAATTCTCGCTTCCTTCCCCAAAGTCAGTTATTCATCTATGGGCGCGCAGATGCTCGATTGTGCCGAGATTCGGGCCGAGCTGCATCGCGGCAGTGTGTCCTGGCTCGAGTGTTCTTTGAGAGGTTTGTGAAGTTGGCAGCGTCGGAGGCGCCCGCGCGTGTGCCAGAGGCGTCACGCCAGCGGTATTAATCTAGGAAAAAGCTTGAAAACCAGACTTACACTTAATTCGCCTGTGATTCGATTTCCCAGTTTAACCCTTGGAAGCCTCTTAAGTTGAAACATTTGAGGATCTGTGTGTAACTTGGTGCTGCAGTAGCCAGGTTACATGACTCGGCGGCTCTTGGCCGCCGGGGAAGCAAGATCAAGAACGACAGGTAAGACGGGTGCTCCTCAGACGATGGCGGGCGCTGTGCAGCACTTCCAGCATCTGCAGGTACTTTCATGCATCGCGGAAATCAGGGTCTAGTGATAAAAGCTAGGTCTGGTCGGGCGAAAGCTCATTCTTGCACTGTGGCTCCTCAAACTGATTAATCTCCCTGTAGATCAGATGGTCTGGTGGGAGGCAGCGTGAAGTAATGGACCCTTTTGTTCTCGAGACTGTGTGTCCGTTTTCTCCCGGCGCGTTAGCGGGAAAACTGATGGACGAACCTTCCTCAAGGGACTCGTTTGACAGGGTCGTGTCATCACCAGAGGTGAGAAGTTCCGCCCGGTGTTTGATGGGTTAGTGGTAAGAAAATGGATGAGGAGCTAAGCGGTTTTCACCCTCTAGCAGTCCCTCCAAGATGGACAGCGCATGGTGAGATGGCAGGTCGTCCTGTCTTGTAAAACATGACCGTTGTTACCGCGACATTTCCTCCGGCCGCACTCGCTGGTCAAACCATCTCCTACATGTTCGCTCGCCGGTGAGCTTGTCCAGTTTGTCCAACCCGCTCCCCAACATCCGATCCCTGCCACCGGACAGATGTTTGGACATTTCATTTCTGACTGTTTGGTGCCCCAGATCTGGGCACACATATTTTTTTTTGACCCTAATATGTCAGGCAGGAAGTTTCCCCGTGGCTTAACCTCTGCGTGATAGTATAGCCAAGGCGGTGCTCAGAGCATTTACGCTGTCCCTTTCCATATTTGGAATCTCCAAGTTATTTCAGTTCGATCAAAGGTCCAATTTCACGTCCCGTCTGTGCGCAGGTGCTTATTCAGCTGCACGTCAAATCAACAGTACACACACACACACGCACGCACAGAGTCGGGGCACACTGGAGCACTTTCGCCGAAAGCTGAAATCGTCGCTGCACACTAATTGTACCGGTCTGCTGAGCGACTCGGAGGATCGATTACCCGGGTTAACGGCGGCAGCCTGTGAAGCTGTGCAATAAAGGTCTGGATGTAAACTGGAAGCTCGAGTGTTTGGACATAAAGTGCGTGGTTCAGTTTTGTAAGAGGGACGTTTGCCCAAACAAGCGGGCTAAAGGTTTGCCAGCTGAGCTCAGGCGACCGCGTCCTCGCTCTCCTGCCTCGCTTAAATTTGCCTTTCCAGGCAGAACTCAGCCACCTCTTTCCCACAGCGCGTCACGTCTTTGACTTAAACCACTTGACTGAAACTCTTCACAACAGAAAAGCCACCACTCTCTGCACATCAGGGCCCTTCAGTCGTCAAACCAGACCCCCCTCCCCACCCCCATTCCATTTAATAGAGCATCACCAAAGATATTGAAGACGTCGAGGTCGTCAAGCAGTGCTTTTATCATGCGTCGGCTGAGAGGGGGGGGCAGCGGGAGGCCGTCGGCCAAGGGGTTAGATAACAGCATCGCCGAGCCTTCGTTCAGCCGGGCCCCCCCACAGGTCCCCTCGATAAGCGCTACGTCGCTACTTTGAGGCAGAGTACCGACGGCCATGATGTGAACAGCCTCAGCAGGTCTTATCAGTCTCGGCCTCCTTGAATGTGAGATTGTAATGATCAGGTCGGGTTCTGCAAAATTTGACCTTCTCAGAGGATACGAGCAAGTCCGTCTCACCGAAAGGGCAAAAGATATATCAGTATTTATAACGCCTTCTTATTTGTATTCATGTATAGTGCTGACATTTGGTTTCAAGAAGGGGCGGCGTGGGGGGGGGGGGGGGGGGGGGGGCCACCCCCCATCA